>NTHP01000022.1:623270-667263 GCA_003416845.1 Oplegnathus fasciatus
ACAGGAAGCCAGTGTAAAGACCTCAGAACTGGAGTGATGTGATCCACTTTCTTGGTCTTAGTGAGCAGCAGTGTTCTGAATCAGCTGCAGCTGTCTGATTGATTTTTAGGGAGACCTGTAAGGACACCATTACAGTAGTCGAGTCTACTGAAGATAAATGCATGGACAAGTTTTTCCAAATCCTGCTGAGACATGAATCCTTCAATCCTTGATATATTCTTAAAATGATAGTAGGCTGACTTTGCGAGTTTATCTCGACTCGCGTGCTGGCATTATGTTCTACGACATGGTCTCCTCTAATGAACTGCATCACATTTACAACTTCTGCACCAAATTCACTGAGCTGGTTTATCCAGCCTTCCGTTCTGGGTCTGACTTTGACCACGGAAAGGTCAGATTACTTTAACGCACAGTCACAGTTAGTGACACTGGGAAGCTGTCATGTGCATGCCTCCACCAAGGCTACACAATTTTCTAAATCCATCTGCCATGACTGGTTGGGTTAAGAGAGAGAGAGAAGTTTCAAGTTTTAATCATCACATATTAATCATACAGGGTATAATCATGGTGAAATGTGTCACCATTAGCTCCTCCAACTATGCAACAAAAATAAGTGTAAAATAGAAAAAGTACAAAGAATAGAAATACGCAATAAACAATAGTCTTAACCATAATAGCAACTTGAATAATAAAGTAATAAAGTAAAAACAGTTCCGGGGCAGTCTTAGGCAGTGTCCTCAATCAGGATCCAAGTGGCCTGAGGGTAGAAGCTCCTCCTGAGTCTCTCAGTGGCTCAGTGACCCCCCACAAAGCTCAGATTATAATTCGAGCCCTGACAGATTGTATATAGTCTAAACAAATTGAAAGAAAATCAGGTAAAAAGCACTTATCAGACACAATCAAGGTAATGAGAACACATTTTATACTCATGGATTGGATTTCGTTATCCAGATACATGTTAATATCAAATGGGCACGGCGTCAGCTTATCTGTGAATCACCATGCGTTACTTCCATGTTAAAAGGTCGCTCGTCTATTGGACAAAATATCTAAGTGAAACTCGCGGACACTTCCTGATCTCAGAAATAATGGAGCAACACCAAATTTATGCCGTCTTGGATTTTATAATTTTGTTTGGTGTTTCCATCAGGCGAAAAATGTGAGCAGCTGACAAGACAGCGAGCTGTTGAACATTTCATTCTGCGAATGAGACGAGTGAGACAATACCGAAGGAGAAGGTGGGCCCTGATGACAGAGAGGGATTATGATGTGTTGTCCTAAACAAACGGCGAGCGAGGTGTGGTCATAATAAGTTATGGATTTGAAAGACTTGATGCATCCGCAATGCAATTTTTTGGTTCACTTCCTATATTTGGTTCGGATCACGTTCTTACCTGTAGCGAACCGAACTCTGGTGCGCTTGGAAGCGAACCGAGACCCACGTTTTCAGGCAGACCAGAGTTCGGTTGTTTGGTCCGCACCAGAGTTCGAATGAGCTTTCGCACCACCCCAAACGAACCGGACTAGCCGACGAAACACTCCAAGGTTCAATTAAAACAGACCAAACAGGAAAAAAAGTGAACTTCGGTCAGTGACTATGAATCTTTAAACTACAAAGTGATTTGAATCAGCAAAGTGATCTGTGACTGCCACCTCTAATAACTTGTCCACAACTTGTCTAATAATAAAACTGAGCTGAATTTGAATCGAATCACGGAGTGCAAAGTTTGCAGAGACAGGAACACGTAGTTGGATTCAATCCAAATCCAGAAGGCCCCCAGTAACAGCACCCAGTCAGCCCCTCTTCTGGGATTCTGTCCATGAATGTAAGGCCTCAGATATTCAAAATGGCTGAGGCTGCATGGCTTTTTCTTCTGAGAACAAAGAAAGCCATTAAGCCCTCTTTCAGGACCCTCCATTTTGTTTTTCACACCTGTGTGAGAAACCCCACCCATGAACCCAGCTTTCAGCTACCATTGGTCAAGGTGGCACAGGACCAATGACCTCATCAGGTCATATATAAGGCTCAGACGCCATCTTTCTTTATCTTCTCCTGAAAATTCAAGCTGCGAGGTGAGGCCTAGCTGACCACCCAACGTAAGATGAAGGAAATCTTGCAAATCTCTAAACTGTCTTTTGCCAAAATTCTACCAGCATGGCAACTTTGCAACCGGAGGGTGAACACTATGGACCTGGCTTATACAAACATCCACAACTCATACAAGGCTGCACCCTGCCCCCACCTTTGGTACTCAGACAACATCTCTGTGATGCTTATTACTGTTGTTAAATAGGTCAAACCAGTTTTGAAGCAGATCGGGGTGTGGCCAGCTGGAGCTACCTCAGCCCTACAAGACTATTATGCTGTCCTCAGTATATGTGCTGTGATACACCTTGGCAGTTAGACAAACTCCTTCCTGACATCACCACTCTGGAGACAGTTGTCNGCAGTGTTCTGAATCAGCTGCAGCTGTCTGATTGATTTTTAGGGAGACCTGTAAGGACACCATTACAGTAGTCGAGTCTACTGAAGATATATGCATGTACAAGTTTTTCCAAATCCTGCTGAGACATGAGTCCTTCAATCCTTGATATATTCTTAAGGTGACAGTAGGCTGACTTTCTAATTGTCTTAACGTGGCTGTTGAAATTCAGGTCCGAGTCTAGGGCTGCAACTAACGATTATTTTCATTATCGATTAATCTGTCGATCATTTTCTCGATTAATCAATTAGTTGTTTGGTCCATAAAATGTCAGAAAATGGTGAAAAATGTTGATCACTGTTTCCCAAAGCCCAAGGTGACGTCCTCAAATGTTTTCTTTTGTCCACAACCCAAAGATATTCAGCTTACTGTCATAGAGGAATAAAGAAACCAGAAAATATTCACATTTGAGAAGCTGAAATCAGAGAATTTGGACACTTTTCAAAATGATTAATCGATTATCAAAATAGTTGGTGATTAATTTAATAGTTGACAACTAATTGATTAATCAACTAATCATTGCAGCTCTATCCGAGTCCATGACTACACCAAGATTAACGTGATGAAATCTTGCCTCTGTGCTTGTCAAACCCAGGTAACAAACATCCAATAACTGATCTCCAGGATGGACAGGAGTATGACATATCAGGGTCCAACAGGTTCTGTTACAAAAACTCCGTAGTGCCAACCTGGAGGCAAACATGGACGAGAATTCAGGTAAGTTACATGTATGGCGCCAAATCCAGAACTGTTTAAGTTCATATTTAATGCACTTTGTCAATCATGAAATAATTAGATAACGTTCTGTCCCTCAGTCTGGGTCCTTGGGTCCAAATTCTAACAAATCTGCAAATGTGATTTAAAGCATAAATATGCTATATAAGAACACAAGAAAAAATAGAAGCCTCTGCATTAACTTTGTCAGGATATAGTGTCAACAGTGTTTGTTAACACAGGTTATTTATGGCAAAACTTAGTTGATTAGGTCCATAATAACGGAAGATTTCTTACAGGTCAAAGTGTGGAGTTCAAACGTGTTTAAGGTGGAAACTGTGGAAGGTGAGGAGGAGCTGCAGGAGCTGGAGCGCTTCAGTATCTGGGGCTGGTTTCAGGGCTTGTTGCGTGAGCGGCACAATGAAACCACCATTAACATCGGTCTGTTCAGCAAGAAGACGTGCTTCAAGATTGATCCTGCTGACAAGACTCGGTACACTGTCAAGGCCCTTCGCAGTAAGTGGAAAAACAAATTAACACAATGAATTCTTTGGTCATTGACAGATATTACATGGCCAACACAGTGGTCTTTTTCTCATTGCAGAGTTTGATATCTATCTGTTTTTGGTATTCCTCACTGGAGTGTTATTGTTCATCTTTGCAGACTCACTCAGCAGGTAATTTATCTTACTTATGTTCCGTTGTTGGGATTTAACAGGATTATGAAATGTTTTTAACCATTTTTTCTCCCTTACATGAAGGAGTCAAGTTTTCTTCTACTCTGCCGGTATGAGCACAGGCATGATCGCCTCTCTCATCATCGTCTTTTTCATTCTAGCACGATTTTTGCCAAAGGTAAGGTATTTTCATTGTCCTCAAATATCCATGATTTCAAATCACTTTGGTCTCATACTTAATTATTGTACCCTTCGTGTTTGCCGTTTCTGCAGAAAAGCCCTTTCTATGTTTTGATTGTTGGCGGCTGGTCGTTTTCTGTGTACGCCATCCAGCTTGTCTGCAGGAACCTCAATGTAATTCTGCGAGAGCACTGGCATGCGGCATTAGGTACACACCCTACTTTTTGGAATTGGAAACTTCAGACCAAACCAGTAATATAGCATATTAAATAGCTCTTTTAGACCACTGAGCATGTAAGTTAAGCATCCCCTATATTGTTGGGGATGTTGGTCAATGTCAAAAATGCAATATTTATGTGCTGCAGGCCGGGAAAACATGCGTAAAACAGATGTGTAACTTTTCCAGCATGCAGGTTTTATGTTTAACAGCTCTACACTGGTTTATGTGTTCTTAAACACTGTCTAAGTCAATGTTTCTGTTTTTGTCAGGTTACGTAGCAGTGGTGGGATTCATCAGTTTTGCTGTGTGTTACCGGTACGGTCCTCTGGCGGATGAGAAGAGCATTAACATCTTGTCGTGGACACTGCAGCTGTTTGGCCTGCTCCTAGTTTATTTAGGGATTCAAATTCAGCAAGTTGCCTTCGCCATCATCGTGGCAGCTTTGGTCTCCAAAAATCTGGAGTACCCAGTCTCTCTGGTAGTTGTTGCATGGAGGTGGGTGTTTACAATGATGACAGTAGGTGGCGTAAGAGTACAGTACTAATAGTTCGTATGGTGTTCCTGTTATCTCATGCAATATAATGTAACTTACAAGAGTGTCACACATTTATTACCAAGAGCAGAGTTTTCGGTACTGCACAAACTAATTTGATAATTTATACTGTATTTTAAGAGTCATTTATTCTTTGGAAAGCCACAGATTGCTTGAACTACTGAAGCTCAAAGCAGTGATATAACAGCCTTTGTTATATTACATAACTTGCTGTGTTGTGCAGAAAAATCAAACGGTTTGCTCACTGGAAGCCGGAGCCACGTCGCCTTTTGACTGAGGAGGAGTATCAGAAGCAGGGTGAGGAAGAGACTCTGCGTGCACTGGAGGAGCTGAGGAAGTACTGTAACAGCCCGGAGTTCAGCCCGTGGAAGGCGGTGTCCCGGCTTCAGTCCCCGAAAAGGTATGTATTATGATGTTTTGTTCCTAAGTAGATCATTTGCGAACACACATGATGTCTTAAACGTACGAGTTAAGCTCAGCCCCAGCCTGGGTTTAACAAAAATACAAAGACGGCCTTCATTTACAGGTGAACGTACATTTGGGACTGGCTAATAACTCAGTAGAGTATTATCATGAGGAGAAGATGTGATTCAGTGCAGTGCCTAAAAAAGCATTCACCCCCTCTGAAGTTTTCATGTTTTATTGCCTCATAATAGTAGGAGTAGATTTAATGTGACCTTTTGACAATGAGCGACAGAGAGAGATGAGATGGTGTCGGTTTTGCCACAAAAAGTTGGACCTTCCAGGTACAGTACAGATGTATTTATGCTACAATCAATTGAAACCCCTCGTTTACTACACAGGTGATCTCCATTTAACTTATTATGTGACTTTTATAACCAAATGGCTGCACCAGTGATGATTAAGGTATGTCCTATTAAAGGGGGTGAATACTTATCTGCACAAGTATTGTGTATTTGTAATTAATTAAATTAATTAATTTAAAATACTTTGTAGAGCTCTGGTTTCACTTTTGACATTTCTGTTGAGCAGTGTAAAAAAATCCACATTAAATCTACTTTGACTTTGTTGGAAAACAGTAAAACATGAAAACTTCCAAACAATTTGAAAATGTTCGCAGACATTACGAACCATTATAGAAATAACTTGCCGGCACTGTGTGGACTTCCTCTGTTGATCTCACACTTCAGTAAATCAGCAAATTTGTATAGTAGTATTGCTATTAAAGTATTAATGCTTTATTGATACTATTTTCAGTAGCGTGACTGACTTGTGGGGGCTGAGATAAGGTGAATATATCTTATTTGAGTCATTAATAATGAGGTAATAATTGATTTTGCTTTTAAGCATCTCTAGCAAGCTGTGTCTGTGCATTTATTATTCAAGGTATATGAATATGAATCCATCCAAAATACAAAAGAACTCATACCTTACCAATAAAGTCATATTCAGGAACAGTTGATGTCACCCATAAGTTTTAAATATAAGTGTATGTGTAGTATGTAGGTACTCCTAAATACCAGTACATGCTTTGCGTCGTGTATAATATTGATATTGTTGTTGATATTGTCACTTTAATCCACAGGTTTGCTGATTTCATTGAAGGGTCACCTCACTTGATGTCAAATGAGGTGTCTGTCCACGCGCAGGAATACGGCTTTGGAGGATCTTTTTTTGAGGATGAGTTTTTTGACACAGACGACGAAGAAGAAGACGATATTAAGCCCATGATGAAACCAGAGTGAGACACAGAGGCGCAGTGTTGGAGACGTATTGGAAATAAAAACAATTCTTATTGCCTTTCAGAAAGGTGGCCGGAGAGCGGCTCTCCGTGGCTCCTGTGCAAACGTCCAGACTGACTTTGAGTGTTTTCTGTGGAGGCTGGATTCAGAAAATCCTGGATTGTCATTTCAGTCACAAGAGCCACCTCGTGTCCTGGCTTTCGACGGAGAAAAACACTGACAATCGCAGGCAGAACAGTGTGGTCAGATCTGTTATCAGCATAAAAAAATGACAGAGTAATGTAGTTTCAAAGAACATGCACTGAAGCCAGATCTCTTCTTCTTTTAGGGAACAAAGGCTTTTGTTGAAATTGAGGTTACAAATATGGTGAAACTCAGCGATCGAGTCCAGCTGGAGGTCAAAGCAATTGAACTTTTACTGTGTGATGTTAGTGTGTGTTGTCTTTTGTCAAATCTTAGAAAAGGTTTTATGTTTTAGCCTTTTGGCTCTAAATGGGGTCACTGCAATGAGAACATCCAGATTACATGAGCAGTACATCATGTGATGAGTTCCTGCCTCTGAACAGCGGCATGATGTGGTGGTAGTTATTACTCTAGCTTTCTGGTCACGGTCAAGTTCAGGCAAGTTTGTATTTCACGGTTTTCATTTTAACGGACATGCATCAGTGGAAGTGTCCTAAAGTATTTTGAATAAAAAATATGTTTGAGCTCTGACATGCATTCATTAGCATCATTGTATAAGATTATTAGGACTAAAAGGCTGCAAAACGTTACTGTGCTTTGACACATTGAAGCCAAATATCTGAGGTTTTATTTTTCACAGTGGCTGCTTTAGCCTTTACTAAAATAGGATTTCTTCAGCGGTGGAAAGTAACTTAGTACATTTGCTCAAGTACTGTATTTAAGTACAATTTAGAGTTGTACTTTACTCAAGTACTTCCATTTTATGCTACTTTCTACTTCTACTCCACTACATTTCAGAGGGAAATATTGTAATTTTTACACTACATTTATCTGGCAGTTATAGCTGCGAGTTACTTACAAAACATATGATCAATTTCTAAAATGATGGTTATACATTAAACGACCTGTAGTGGAGCAATTTTATGTTAAGGTACTATTACTTCTTCCACCACAAGATTTCTTCCTCAAGACTTGCAGTTGTGTTTTCCTAAGAATAATTTAACATATTTAGAGTTTTACTGTATTCCTATTCACATCTATGGCTGCAACTTATGATTTCCATTTTTTATTAATCATTTAGTCAATAAAATGTAAAAAGAAGTGGTGACAAATGCCCACCAGATGTTCCCAGTCTAAGATGATGTCTTCAGATAGTTTGTTTTATCTAAATAATGTCCAAAAAAAAGTGGAATAAGATACGCTATTCGGTGCACAATGGTATAAAACAGATAATCCTTGCATTTGAGAAGCTGAAAACTGCAAATTTGGGCATATTTGTTTGATTAATGACTTATTGCTTTTGATCAACGCCACATCATCATTTCACTGATCTAGTTATTTCAGCACTATTTGCATCTCAGAGTAGATTACATAACAAAGACTGTGTTATTAAATAAATGACCAATGGGAGGAAGATGAACATAAACCTGTGGAATTCCCACTTTACAAACAGCAGAGGGCTGAGCTGTATAGAACAGTGCTTGCAGAAGCTGCATTTGACAGAGTAAACATTTTGCGTATTTGGGAAATGATTCACTGAAAAGTCAGCGTTATGACTGACATCTTTTGTTTTTTCTTCAGTTATCTAGAATCCCAAATGAAACAGCATTTTACTTTAAAAACCCCCCGGTACCCCAAGAGATTTTTCTTGGTTTTCCTGTCATTAGGGGCTCTGCTTCCACCTTTAAATCTTCTGCGAAAATATGACCTTGTTTTCTAAGAAGTTCTACCATCTGTAGCAAAGTAGAAATTTCTGACCTTTCTCATATCTGCCCATTACGTCTGACGTCTCCTTTGGTTTATCTTTTCAGGTAAATCTATCTCTTGACAGTTAAACAAAACAAAGTAATGACTGGCATTCACTTGAACTGCATGTGTGCTGTGCACTGAAAGCCCTCAGTTTTAAATATACAGCATATACTGTATATATATACTGTATATATGTTTACCGAGTTCACATTAAAAGTGGAAGCAGAACTGGGAAAAAATTGCAGCGGATGACCGAATTTGCTGCTCAAGCGAGATAGCGTTATCTTAAATCAGGCAGCTCTCAGTTTATGTTGAAGAAAAAAAAACTATTCATTCTTTCTCTCCCACTCTCAAGTTTCAGTGAGCCACATCTGATGACATTTAGCCCAACTGCCCTCTGCACAACATGTATGGAACTGCTGATACAGCTGGCATTATTTGCATGTGTTTCCCAGGCTCAATGTGTAATCACATTCACATCCTGCTGCATTTCCTATGAACTTACTTCCCCAAAATGCGCGTCACAAACAGGGAAACCTCACTGCAATGCAAACGCGACCACATCACATGCGGAAGGGGGGGGAATCCCTTGGATATATGAGCATATAGCAAACACTGTGACAGCCCCCCCATGGTGGCTTCATGTAAAGCGGCTGGAGTTCCCCACAGCTTACAAACTAGCCCACATTTTATCTATTGATTCTTACAAACCTCCACGTAAAATGATTTTTTTTACTCAGCCACGTGGAATAAAGATGATAAGACAACCATGGTGTGCACACCATGTAGTTGTCACTGCTCGTTTTATAAGTGGGAAAAAGGCATCCGGCTTTTAAAGCAAACGGTAAATGACATGATTATGTGTATCATAGCAAAACAAAGACTGCAGTGTTTATTGTAGGTGCGTAAATGCATGCTGCATGTTAATCCTTCATAGTAAATCAAGAAAAAAAGCAGGAAAGAAAATGGAAACTTGTGCAAGTGTTATCAGAACATGAACCACAATGAATTCCCAGTGAATTCATTCACATTTATGGCAACAACCAGACAGTTTTACAAATGTGCAGCCAGTGCAGTTTGTAACAGGAAAGCTACATCTGAGACGGAGGGGCGTGGACATTTAAAAAAAATGATGAATAAACATTACATTCGAAAGCAGTGCAGTTCAAATTTGCTCTTTCTTGAAGCCGAGGGCAGAGTGTCTGGCTTTTGACAAACATACATCAGGAATGTCAGTAAAGAAAAAAATTACTTTCATGAAACAGCAGCAGTGCATTTACTGTTTTTTTTTCTCAGGCTGCAAGATACAGCACCAACTGCAACTTTCATATATTACTCCACACACAGTCTGTACAGTTAAGACGAATCGAACTGGTTCTCTTCTCCTCAACCTCTAAACATCAAATAGTTCAGCAGAAACAGAAAACTAGAAGTCCAGTGTTGGTGGTTAAAATCCAGTGTTCAGTCAGTATTTGTTGATCCCAAATATCCGTACTCCGTGAAATTGTGGCAACTTTGGGAGGAGGACACTAAGGAGGGAGCTCGTGTTGATTAGGAAATGCGTGGGATCGTATTTAGTGTAGAAACTGGCAAGAATATACCTGCAGAGAGAGGAGAATAGAGTCAATGTGGTACCAACACATAAGGATCAACATTTATATTCAGGTTTTAACACCAGAAACATACGTGAATCTCAAATACATCATCTAAAAGTGAAAATACACACATGATAAAGGTTAACTATTGTTTCAGTTTCTGTGACAGTTCCCTTTTTTCAACAAAACTTTGCTGCCCTGTGGAGTTTTCTTGTTAACAAACAAAAGCTGTGATTACATTCAGGTTTAACAAGCGTGATGAATGCATTTCTTTCCTCATAACACACTTGCAAAGCTGATTTTTCGAAAAAAGTTTGAAACTTGCATTTTTTACACCAGCAAGCAGTCTTCTTCTTTCCTGCCTTTGCCGTCGCATTGCTGCATGTCTTAGCGCATTACCGCCCCCTGTAGATCAGGGGAATAGTGTGAAACTATTGGTAGCACTGTGTATCTCAACACCCGTGTGCACGCGCGTCCTCGTGCATGTGCATGAGACGAACAAAACAGGGACCCACTCATAGGAAAACTGCTCCAGAGTGCTACTAGAGGTCAAGCACTCCACAGGGAACCTTAAGTTTAAAAACAGTGATCTTTTCTGCACTGGGATAGATTGTAGATGGAGGTTTTTGGTTGTTGTTTTTTTTTATGCGCAAATTGAAAATGTGCATAAAAACAAGTGGATGGAAACCCACCTACTATCTGAAATCAAGGACACATTGTTTTGAATATTATTAAGAATACCTATTAGTAAATCTGCCACTGATATCATTATAAACTGTATATGAGCCGCGTAAGAACGGAAAGCTTGACAGGTCACTTAGCCTAAAATTGTTCCGAGATGGTCTAAAAAGAAAGCCGGAAAATTCCCAAGAGTCAAAAATGGACCCAATCCAGCTAACGCAGATGACTTTTCAATATAAGCAGCAAACATACTTACAGAACAATTGGTGAGATAGTGAGGAATTTGCGTGAAGATGTGAACTGGACACCGTAGTCCATCTGTTCCCAGTGTGTGAGCAGACGAGCTTTGCCTTGGTCCGGTGTCTCAAAGGGAGTGCCCTTCACTGTGTGTAGAAACAGGTACATCACCTGCAGAGGACAAAGAGAGGTGCACGACGACTGTTAGCCACAAAGACATCCTGTGTCGAAGATCTTCTCTGACCAACAGCAAGCAGGATATTTACCCAAACTCTCATTAACAACAACTGTAATGATGCTGCATTCATGTGCAGGCTTGCCACATGCTTAATCATTTATAGACGCAGCTGTTGCAATTGTTTTTCATTTTTGACGATGAAACCAAAGAACAGAGCATTTCATATAATTTTACTGGAGGGTAAATAGAACATACTATACTGATACCACATGAATCTTTTTTTTTGGGCAGCTTTTTTTCCAAGAGGTAGTAGAAAGCAGAGCTGATCATTTTCATTGTGAAGTGGGAAAGGGTAACTTGCTTAAGCCACTTGTTTAGGTTAAACAGGATTGCAGTACTGACATATTTGGATAGAAATAAAAAGGAGTGGGTGATATGGATAAAATCCTCTTTCATGGTACAGTGATCAACCGCTTANTAGTCCGCTTACAGTGTTCATTTTGGGTCTTTTCATACATGACAACATATGAACAACATATTTTACCTCACTGTAGCCCATCTGCTTCCAGCTGGCTACCTGAGGCTGGTGCGGCGTGAACATTGAAATCATGATGGGGAAAAAGAAAGTTATTTTCTCTCAATGAAAAACGTCGTCTCCTCGAAGCTTCTGACAAACTGCTAAAAACGAGCCAGCGAGATGCAGCAGCGAAACTTGGTGTTCCTCAGGCTACCTTGTGTAGTCTACTCAAACAACGAGAAACAGTCAGCTGCTAGTGATGGAGACAGAACACGAATGTGCACGGGGAAAGCACCTGTGGTTGAAGCCTCTCTCGTCAAGTGGATTGATAATGCCCGGTCACGTAATGACCCCTAAATAGCGAAGCTGTCCGTTTCATTACTTTATATTCATGTAATAAATATACAAATGTTAATTACATGGTAATCTGCATGAGAAAAAATTTGTTTATAATAATCATCCGCTTGTTCAATTTGACCAGGACAGACAGGATCACTATAAGAGGTTTCCACTGTATAAGTAATCTTAAGATCATGATATCAGTATACATAGCAAGAGTAGATTGTCTGGAAAAATCAATCAAGAAATTGTTGATGCAAAAATCAGATGGAATAGTTTGACATTTTGGGAAACCTGCTTATTTGCTTTCTTGCTGAAAGTTGAGAAGATCAGTACCACTCTCATATCTGTCCATTAAATATGAAGCTGGACTCAGGAGACAGTTAGTTTAGCGTGGCTCTGTCCAAAGGTAAAAAGAAAAAAATAAATTAACCTACCAGTACCTCTTAAGCTAAAAGTACGCCAAGACGTTATTGCTCCAAGAGCAGAACTAGTCTGGCACATGACCCCCAGTATGTAAAACCACAACTTATCGTTGTTGCACTTTGTTGAGTTTGTACAGATTAAACAAATGAGATATAATCTGTTAATTAACATGCTTCAGAGGGACTGCTAGGCGGATACTTCTGAGCCTTTGGACAGATCCAGGCTAGCTGTTTCCTGTCTTTGTGCTAAGCTGTAGCTTCATATTTCAATTTCTTATTTTGAGAATGCACGCACAGTGAAGTGCCGACCAGCGTGAAGTCCATCAAAGTTAAAACACGTCGTGTTGCACCCCATCAGGGTGATATCTGAGGAAACTGGAAACAGCCTCAGACACCAAATGGATGAAGGCAAGATAGCCAAAAACGTATGGTGAATAACGCATGGCGTACTGGAGAAGAGTTGTGTGATGTGTTTTAATTTTATAATACCCCCAGAGGTATTATACAGGATAAATACCACAGTAGCAGTTTCTATTCAGCCCCTTTGCTTGGGTCTGAACATGATCTGAACTGACCAGGTTGTGGATGACATTGGTAAGGGTCCAGACGAGCGGCACAGTGAAGAAGGGAATGCTGAGCAGGACGATGTGCAACACGACGGTCAGCAGCAGGTAGGTGAGCCATATTCCTCTGCTGTTCATCACCCTCGTGTTGGGGTTCACCTCGCTGTGAGCTACGCCCACATTCATCCTGAACACACAAAGAGAGGGAGACAAAATGTAAGTGTTCAGGATACTGAAAAACACAAGGGTGTGTTGACTCAAGAAGCACCCACAGACCTTTTAATCCACCGAGACTCGAGATATCCAGCTTCTCAAACATGATATTAACAAGCAGGCTAAATCTTAAACCTAGGAGGGGAAAGATCTGCTGAAATTAAGTCATTAAAATTAACATTTCCTATATAATTTCAACAATGCAGAACTCTGCTTATGCAATCATCACATTGCAGTTCAATTTCAGGTTTGTAGTTTCACTTTTTCAGTGTTTAGAAGTTATTTCTATGCACTTCTTTAAAGGAAAACGGTCACATTAATCAGGAGGTCCGTAACCCAAAGATATAATTTATACACTGAATAAAACAAAGAAAAGCGGCAGATCCTCATATTAGAGAAGGTGGAACCAGAGAATGATTTTTTTTGTTTTTTGTTGATAAATGTATGGTTGCAACTAATTATTATTTACATTATCAAATAATGCACTGATTATTATCTGGATTAATCAATTAATCGTTTGATTGTTTGGTCTCAAATGCCCGTCACAATTTCCTAAAGCCCAAGTCGATCATCATCATCATCATCATCATAATATATTAAAAAGATACTGAATTTATTGTCACGTAAGACAAAGAAAAGCAGCAAATCCTCACAGTTGAGAACTTAGAACAAGAGAACGTTTTGCATTTTGGCTTCAAACTGATTAAATAATTGTCAATATAGTTGCCATCTCGTTGATTACTTTGACAAAGATTACTTGATCTATTTTTTTTCTATATATTTGCACTCCTACTTTGTACTGCAACTGCTGCACAACAATGTCCCTCGGGATAAAAAAAATACTATCTTATCTTATATACACAAATGTACACACTTTCAGGGTTCATACATCTTTTCCAAAGTCAAATTCAAGCACTTTTCAAGCATTTTCAAGCTTTTCCAGCATTTTACGGCTGTGATAAATTATACTCAAATCAATTAGGCTCTCTCTGACTTATATTATTTCTTATTTAGTTCGCTATTTCTGAATAGCGAACTATTCAGTCAGATTGCGATTTATTATAAATGCAGTTAGAATTTCAAGCAGTTTCAAGCACTTTATTCAAAATCCAAGTATTTTTCAAACATTGAAAACACCACATTAAAATTCAAGCGTTTTCAAGGATTTCCACGAACCCTGCACTTTGTGTTTATTTCACAGGTTTTTTGTTCATTTAATTTATTTTTTGCTCCTACGGAAATGCAAACTGATACTCTGCAACTGTTAACATTTGTGTGGGCTAGGGCTGAAACTATCAGTCAATTAATCAATAAGTTGATCAACAGAAAATTAATCAACAACAATCAGTGGTGGAAGAAGTATTCAGATTTTTTACTTAAGTAAAAGTAGAAATACCACAATTTAAAAATACTCTACTACAAGTAAAAGTCTTGCATTCCAAACCTTACTTAAGTAAAAGTACGTAGTACAGTATTATCAACAAAATGTACTTAAAGCATCAAAGTAAAAGTACTCATTACATGCCAAAATGGGCTCTGTCAGTGTTACATTTTTATATGTAATACTGCTGGATTATTATTACTGATGCATTAACATGCAAGTAGCATTTAAATATTACTAATTTTACTCATTTGATATACTGTCAGATGGCTTAATTTACTGTATAACCGTGCATTGTATTTTTATAGGATCAGTATAAGTTTTTTAAATCCTAGTTTGCAAAGTAATTACAGCTGTCAGACAGACGTAGGGGAGTAAAAAGTACAATATTTACTCTGAAATGTAGTGGAGTCAAAGTATAAAGTTGCATAAAATTAAAAAACTCAAGTGAAGTACAAGTACCTTAAAATTTAAGTACAAGACTTGAGTAAATGTACTTAGTTACTTTACACCACTGACAACATGCATCATCAAATGTGAACATCTGCTTACTTTATATGATTGTACATGTAATATTTTGGGATTTTGGGGAAACAAAACAAACAACATCTTTATAACAACTCTAGGGAAAGAAGACCCCGCCCGACTGAGATGTTCTGGGTGACTAAACACGCGCTTCCTCTCACAGGACTCTCCTACATCACTCAGCTAACATCTAGGTTAGCCGCAACATTCAGACACTAACCAGAGCCAAAAAAGGCCTAATCTAAAGCAGAAATAACGTTAAAATGTGAAATATTCTACTGGAACATGACAGTAACAGTTCACACAGTACCAAGACTTCTTTAACTCCAGCTTAAATAGCACATAACGCTCGCAAGCTAGCTAACAGTTGAGCTGCTATCCACAGGTTAACATGCTAACGTTAGCTCAAAGTTGCGCTGATCGTGGTGTTAACGGTCGCAGACTGCGCCTTAACACCGAAAAGCTGCTGTTAAATTGCGTTAATTTGGCCTCGCCCGGGCGGCATTTCGAGGTTTAAAACTTCACATTTCAACGGAGCAAACTTTACCTTCCTGTGTTGTCGTAGCTCACCAGGAAATTCCTTGTTTCTTCTTTAACCCCGCCTTCGTTAGGTCTGGGCTGGTTCCTCTGCTGCGGCGGACAGCTGTCAAAACTCCAGCCGGTGTCCTCCTGTCCTGACGGCAGGTACACAGGTGAGGCGAGGAGGAGGAGGAGGAGGAGGAGGAGGTGGCGGGGGAGAAACTACACAACTTTTAGCAAAGAGCAGTTGTCCTCCAAGAAATTCCCAGGATGCCCCAGTACATGTGAGCAACAGTTTAATATGACTGTTAATTCCCATATCACTGCTAAATGTCAGCACAATGACAGGATACAAAGGGATGAGTGTGTCCACTGCTTTCACTTCAGCTTTCACCTGTTTGCACCTGTTTGCTTCTCAGGTAGAGTTTAATTGCACAAGCCTATTAAATGTAGGTGGTAGACAGTGATGGAAGAAGTATTCAGATCCTTTACTTGAGTAAAAGCAGCAAAACCACAGTGTGAAAATACTCTGTTAGTCCTGCTTTCAAAATCTTACTCAAGTAAAAGTACAAAAGTATCAAAATAGACTTAAAGTACCAAAAGTAAAAGTACTCATTATGTAGGATGGTCAGTTCTAGATTCACATAAATTATACAACTTGATTATAATTATTGATGCATTAATGTGTACATCACTTTAATGTTGCACCTGGTAAAGGTGGGGCTAATTTTAATTACTTAATATACAGCTGGGCAGCTTAACCTATAATAATACACCATAATTTATTAGTTGATTTATATTGATAATCTAAATATGCAAAGTAACTAAAGATATCAAATAAATGTAGGGGAGTAAAAAGTACAATATTGGCTTCCAATATGTAGTGTAAGTACCAAAAAAGGGAAATACTCAAGTAAAGTACAAGTACCTCAAATTTGTACTTAAGTACAGTACTTGAATAAATGTTCTTAGTTACATTCCACCACTGGTGAAAATGTTTCACTACAAGTAAAAGTCCTGCAGTTTACTTACATAAAAGTATGTAAGTATTATTAGCAAAATGTACTTAAAAGTACTCATTTTGCAGTAAAATGGTCTCTTTCAGTATTTTACTATTATACACGATGTTTTTGGATTAATATTGCTGCTGCATTAATTTGTTTGTTGCATTTTACTGCTGTAGATGCTGATTTTAACTACTTTATATACTGTTGGGTAGTTTAATCTACATCAATGCATCATGGTCTGTAACAGCAATCACATATTTCTAAAAAGTCAACTTTTCGTGAGGAAAAAAAGCCTGTTTTCGGCTTTGTGATGATGCATTTTCCAACTAATAGTTTATTTAGCTTTAGTAGGAGAGTAGGAGGAGTAGGAGAATTTTCTCAACAGCGGAGTAGTGGGGTAAATAGTACAATATTTGCCTCTGAGATGTAGTGGAGTAGAACAAAAACGTTGCATAAAAAGGAAATATTCAAGTAAAGTACTCAAGTACTTGAGTAAATGTACTGGTGGGTTATTAGTGCATCTATAAAGACAAATAACAACCATTAAATGGAATTTTACACAAATGATGCCATTTAATACTAAAAAAACCAAAAAGCACCACAACAATATGTCAGCAGCAAAGGTCGGCACAGTGCTTGGTATATAGTGGTTGGTACAAAAGTGGTTTGAAACCAGTAGGGGAACGTATTTAAAGGACACGTCTGGTGATATTCTGTAGTTTTTGTATTTGTGTATCCTAATAACAAGTATTGTCTGTGCAGCCAAAGCCTGATGTAGCTTCCCTCTGTGACACAGAGCTCCATTGTTGTCCAAAAACCATTAAAAAGCACATCAATGACCCACTCTGTTGCACTGGGCGACATGTCATGACATGCTCCTTCATGACAGCGAACATTGGCATTTATTTTCACATACACCGCCCTGCTGCTGTCACTAAAGCACCAAATCCACATGTGGAAATAGTCCTGAAATTTACTATTTACTCCTGTTTGAACAATGTGTGCATATGAATACTGTTTGCACTGTGCTTAATGGGACCTTTGAGGTGACAATACACACATTGCACAGAGGGCAGTAGGTGGGGGATAAGAGCATTTTTTAGCCCCAGGGCTCCCTAACAGGTTAATCCGGTCATGCCTCAACTCCACTACATGTCACATGCAAATATTGTTCTTTAACATTTATTTCACATACTCCTCATTTTGCGGATTCAGACTTTATATCATCGTTTGCTGATTTCTAAAATAAGATGAAGGCTGATTTACCAGCACGCTAAGCAGATTTGCTTCCCGGTAACATGAGCGGTGTATGGAGAAATTGAATAAGGAAGTGATGTAATGCATTACACATGCGGGACTGAGGAACTTTGGCTAGCTGAGTCAGTCATTTATTGAAACACACTTTTATATGGACATTTTATATTTATATGTATATATTTAGGGGCCTTGAGTTGAGATTGTTTGATCAACTGCTGCTGTAGCCAAGAATAAACTGTCAAGCTCAACTTTTGAGTCAAAACGGATGAGAAGTCGTAGACTTGCACGGCGACTGAGCAACCTGCTGATGAGGATAAGGTGTAATACGGTCAAAAGCTCCAGAACAAACGTGTAAGTGGACCTTGAATTAAGATTGTTTTGACAACTACAGTTTCCAACGTCAAGTATGAGCTGTCAAGCTCAACAGTTTATAAAATAAGACTCTGTATAAAGTGGTTAAAATAAGCCTCACCTCGACCACCTACAACATTTAAAGTCTTCTTACACATTAATACACCAGTACAAATAATCCAATAATACAACATACAGCATATAATAATATATGATTCTGAAAAGGGGAATTCTGCATAATAAATACTTTTACTTTTGATCGTTTCAGAACATTTTGTTGATAACACTTCTGTACTTGTAAAGGAGTATTTTTACAATGTGGCTTTTCTGCTTGTACCTGCTTCCACCTCTGATTGTGACCTCACATAATAATTGATACCTATCATGTACTTTAGGTTTTTTTTTTTTACACATAGATAAACATAATCAGGGTAACTGCATGCAAAAGGACTCGTAAGGGAATGTGATGTTAACTTTTTATACAAGAAATCATTTGACTGAATAGGTGTGGGTGATATGGATAAAATCTACTATCTACTATATTTTGTACATTAGTTTTATTTCATAATATTGATATATATCATGATATGTCACTTTTTCTTTAAAACTCAGTTGAGAAAGTAACCAGGTGGGAATGTCTGTTGTCTCTGGCTTATCCAGTGAAATAAATACCTGACAAATCAACACACTTCATCAGTCCAGTATTGCCATAAAGCAGAACTGCTCATTGATTTGCAACATTGCACAAATGGCCTAATAGAAACAAATCCACAAATCAAAGCAATCTACACCTAAACGTCACAGCCCAAAGAGAAAGAGCATGGAGCCAGTTTGTTGCTGTGTAGATCATTATTGTGGAGCTTGGGGAAAAGTTCAAATACCGTAAACACTGAAAGTCTACTGACTCAAATTTCAGCTGGGGACTCTTTGCAGGAAACGGTAAAGTCAAGCGTGGAAATTATTTCTTGAATCAGCGGTAACATAGCGTGAAGGAATATCTTGAGTGGGACAAATGAGTAATGCACGGGGAATGAAAACAACAACATACAGGCTGTTTTACCGGCACACTGAGCAGATTTACTTCCTGATAACCTCAGCCGCGTGTAGAGAAATTAGATAAGGAAGTGATGTAATGGATTACATGTGCGGGACGTCCTGAGGAACTTTGGCTAGCTGTCATTTATTGAAACACTTTTTATATTTATGGGCCTTGAATTAGGCTAGCAGCCTCAGCTTGGGTTTAGTGCTACCTTGCATTAATGAAAACACTGATGATGTTTAAAGTGTACACAAATTACAACCAGTATCCTTTCATGCTGTAATCAATTCATGTCTAAATGATCATAAAAAATAAAGACTGCATTTACTTACGTCTCTCTAGCTCATTTTTCACGCAACACTATATATGATGTCGTAAAATCTCACAAGTGACTTACTGTTACATGTTGACCTTCCTGCTTGCATAATCCTCACACAAACAGGCTATGTACAGTAATGGGCAGTATTACTGCACATAGCTTGTTTGCACATCACTTTCCATACTCTCAACATAATAAACCCTTTTCAAATAGGTTGCCAAAGACAATTACTACACTACATTTACATCAGCACGACTGCTAAATATCAAAAACAAATCTCAACTTTTTTCAGGCAGTTGTTTTTTTTATTCTATCTATGCATTTATTTCCTTTTGTTTGTGCATCTTATTTGATCATATTATTCTCTTAACTTTCTTGTGAAGCTCTTTTTGTTAACTCTGTTTTAATACAATGTTCATAATGAACAATATGACTTAAGATAAGTGCTGAATAAATAATTTCCTCTTTTGCTCTGCGGGCCATGACAGATGTGCTGACTCTCCACCACCAGACGTAAACAGTAAACAGGGACATGACGAGAGGTTGAATGAATTCTGGATAAAGCCACTCAGAGAGCAGACTTCCTTGTTGAGCAATCCGGTACCTTCACACTGCGCTCACTGCTGCTTCCTCTTCCCCTTTTGAACATGACACCTTCCTTTTTTGCTCTGAATTACTACTGGAGTAACATTGCATCATCAGAGTGTGAGGGAACTCAATAGACACACTCACTGGGGGAGGAAGTATGCAGGAAGTTGTGCATCTCCGAAGAGAGGCAGGAATCTTTTAGGAAAGCACAGCTTCCTCCTTATCTCAGCACATTTGTCTGGGTGTGGTTTTTTGGAAATTCATTCAGAAAAAAAGAGGAGTTCTCAGTGCAGGTAACTTCCTAACTTTCCTTAATGATGAATTATTTATCATATCAGGAACAATCACCATTAAAAAAACACAGTGACATCATTTAGGAACCACAACATATATGATGATGTAAGTCATGTTGTTTATTATGAACATTGTATTAATTTTGCATACAAAGAACATAGAAATAAACACAAAAACAGCAGTTAATTTAAATAAATATCAATAAATAAATACAATAAATATGATTTGAATAAATATGTTAGATAATAATTCCATTGGAAATACATTGCAAGAAACAAGAGTAGAAACACTGTTGTAGAAACATATTCAGCCCCTGAAGGCTGTACGAGAGACTTTGATCAATGTGATCAAACAGAGCATGCTTGTACAATTCACAGCTGCTCCTGCTGCTCTACATGCATTTCTGAGCTGAGCCTTCTGCGTGATGAGTCGGATCGCCGACAGCGAAGACACGAGCGGTGAGGATGGAGAAGGAGAAGAGTCTGTCCATGGTGTAGTGGCACAGCGGAGCCTCCTTCCAGCGCTGAAGGGGGTGAGTCTCTTCTTTGCTGATGTGGGACTCCTTTAGAATCAGAAAAAAAAGACATTTCATTTTAATCTGAGGCATGAGATAACAAAGCATAATGCTGTGATAAATCCTGCACAGACTTCTGATAAATCTCCCAAAGCTTGTAGGACTTTTTGCATTTATTCCAGTTGAATGAGCTTACCTTGTGGTGAGCCATCCCTGGCTTCGACCTCACACACTTTCTCATGTCTTCGTGCAGTTTGTGCATCACTGGCTTCACATTACTGGCAAAATGTAAGCAGCTTTGAAATCCAGAAACCCTCTCCACTGCATGTTTGTAGCTCGTTAGGACATCCAGTATCTTCCTAACACACACCTGAGGAAGGAGAGGGGAGAAGGTTAGACATCCAATCACAGTCAGAAACTTTTTACTGTAACTGATGTGATATTTGTTGTATGTATTGTTGGTTTTGTTGCTTACCGCAGGCCTCTGTTTGAGGGTGTCAGGATCACACATGTCTTGCGCCTCCATCCAAGCAAGTGAGGTGGAGAAATTTGCCATATATTTGTTCCCATTTTGTGCCTACAGACCATTTGAGACAAACATGCTGTTAATAAATGCTGATAAAGACATCAGGCAATAAATGCCGGTATATATACAGCAATATTCCTAATTATGCCAGTGCTGTCAGTGTTTAAGTGGAGTTAATTTAACTCTAATGATAGTAGCACTTAAAATTAATATCTCTGATATATTGCTGGCAACAAACACTTCAAAATGTGTTTACAGACATGCTTCAACATCTTAGAATTGGCTAAAAATGTATTTCATTCATACAAAACATAATTTGAATGACCATAAAATATTGCAGATGCTGTATAGGAAAGTAATTTCCATTCTTTTGGGTGTATTTTGCATTAATAATAAATACATAATAATAATAATTAAAAAAAACTTACGTCTACCTCAGTTTTGACAATGTGATTAAGCTCCAGAGAGCTGTTCCGAACATCCGCGCATGCACCTTGCAGAGAGTGGCCGGCTGGAGCGCAGGATGCAGCCGCGAAGAGCAAGAAAAGAGCAGCAAAAGTCGCGAAACAAAAATCCATGGTGGGTTTTCAGTGAGCTCGTGTCTCCTGCTGTGTCCTGCTGCGAGTGATGTGTTGGGAGTGTTGTCCTGCTTCCTTTATATGTGTTGTTTGAATGGCTGCGCGCCGCACCGGGTAGTGACTCAGTGACTCAGAGGGTTTTCCTGGGCATCACCTCAGGTGAGTTCATGCTGAGTGCAAATTAGATATTCACTTTACGCGCAGGCAGGAAGGATATGAGCAGTATGAGGTCAGAATAATCCACATTCAATTAGGTAATTGTCAGTGAGCGCAAAAAAGGAAGAAAAAGACAAGGCTATTCTGTTGTAGTCATAATATTTAAATATTTAAAATGATCAACTTATGGGCTGTTAACGTTATTTATATTTTAATATCCCAATACTTTTTAAATTAGATGGTTTTTTTATGATCTCCAGACAGCAATAAACTGCAACATGGGGTTGGATAAATATTTTTTATTCCCATAATATATTACAACTAAGTGTGTGGTAGACGAGTGACACACCAATTAACGTGTTCTAATCAGGTTTCGCATCTTTGGCTATGTCGAGGAAGTGAGACTAACCTTTACGTTTCAAGGCGATAATGCACTGAATCCTCTACACAGATTGGTCAAACTTTCCATCTGTGTCCACGAGCTGCCCCTCTTCTCTACCAGAGAAAAACCTTTGCCTTTCTTCCGAATTTGTTTTGTTTTTTTTCAGAGAAAGAAAAAAGATAAGGGAAGGCCTAAGATATTTTAGTGCTTCCTTTATCTTTCCCGTTTATCTTCTTTATTCTGTACGGTAATATTCCTGTAACTGACTAATTTAGCGCACTAGACAATATTTAAACAAATGAATGGTTTGTAATCAATACATTTATTGACCAGCTGGAAGAATTTATTTATTTATTCATTTAAAACGTTGGTAAAGATGGGAAGAGTACTGACAGCCTGCTGCTACTCCTTTAATTCAAATTAACACAGAAAAAAAAGACATTTTGCACATTACCTTTTGCACTACCCTCATTTCCCACTCTTATAAGTCTGTATATAAGTCTTTCTATTTGCACTATGATTTAAAACACTCATATTACACTGATGGTACAGATATTGTAATTACATGTAGGCTATATACGTAACTGTACATTCCTTGTAAATATAATTTAGTTTTCTTTTTATTTCTTCCTTAAGTGCTACTTTTATATAGTTTGCTCTATTTAATTGTTTACAGTTTATTCTAATTTCAATATTTGAATATCTTTTTATAGGAGGGGGCTTCCTCTGCATTTCATTGTACAGTGCTGTATTGTATAAAGACAATAAAAAACATTGAACCTTGAATACATGTATATAGCTACTAAATTTGCTGCTGAAATGGAATTTGTTCAGTGATGTTTTGTCAAAGAACTAAAGTAAAGAGAGCTCATCTGCTGCTTATATGACAAATCTTTATACAAAAGATAGATGTAGTAGTGTTAAAACCAGGGCCGGATTAATCTGGTAGGGGGTCCCAGGGCAAAATTGAATGGTGAGGCCCTATTGACCCCCGTTCCTCCCACTCTATATGTTGTCTTAAAGTACCCATCAGTGCACAATATTGGACCATTTTGCAGAATCCTTTATTATGTTCAGTCCAGTGCCAACGCTTTTATAATTCACGCTTTCTTCTCGCCCAAGGTGACATCTTCAAATGTCTTGTTTTGTCTGACCAGTAGTTCAGAAACAAAATATTATTAGTTTCATACAATATATAAAACAGGAAAAAGCAGCAAATCCTCACATTTTGAGAAGTTGAAATGAGACTGTTTGGTATTTTTGCTTGAAAAACGATTTCTCGATTATTAAAATAATTTGGCGAAGAATTTTCTGCCAGTCTCTAATTCATAGAAGCAGTAAATGTGAAGGTCTTCTATCTAACTTTCTAACCATAGCACCTGCTTTCAGATAAGAGGTGTCCCAGGAGCAGTGTCTCATGACGTCCAATGTATTAAGCCCAACAAATTTCAGAACTCGTTAGATAAATCCTTTGTTGCAAATCTTATCTTTGTACATTCAGTGTACAATTGGTGGGATGACCTCATATGCTATTTTTGCCATGCATGTCTATTTTTCTGTATCTTCATCATCATGAATCATGTGTAAAATTAGGCTATCATTGATGTATGATTCATGCATGAGGGTGATTCATCACTAATTCACTTTAATAACGATACCCGCACGCATGCTATTCCTGCCATCACCGTCGAAGTGTGGCGGCGCAACTTCCCTCACCTTAAATGCAAAGATCAGAAAAATACAAACTTTGTGCCACTCAGTCTGCGTGCGATCCCTTGTAGGCAGCCTGGCACGCTCTGTTTTTGATTTAATGCTCATACATTTGTGTGTTTATATATGTTTTTGCTATTTGACCTATCCGTGTCTTATTTGTGGCGATGAACTCTAGAATATAGTACATCACTCTGCAAAGTATACTGTGCCCCGTATTGAAGCATGCTGTGACGTTTGGTTTTGATACCCGTGTGGAGGTTTGATCTAGGGCCGCAATTATTTTCATTGTCGATTAATTTGTCGATCATTTTCTCGATTAAACGATTAGCTGTTTGGTCCATAAAATGTCAGAAAATGGTGAAAAATGTTGATCAGTGTTTCCCAAAGCCCAAGGTGACGTCCTCAAATGTCTTGTTTTGTCCACAACCCAAAGATATTCAGTTTACTGTCATAGAGGACAAAAGAAACCAGAAAATATTCACATTTGAGAGGCGGAAATCAGAGAATTTGGATGCTTTTTCTTATCGATTAATTGAATAATCGTTGCAGCTCTAGTTTGATGTGGTCATTAACTGATTATTATATACAGACAGGTGACAAATTAAAGGAAAAACCAACATAAAGTGTCTTAGTACGGTGTTGGGCCACAATGTGCCACCAGAACAGCTTCAATGCGCCTTGGCATTGATTCTACAAGTCTCTGAACTCTACTGGAGGGATGAACACCATTCTTCCAAAAGATATTCCCTCATTTGGTGTTTTAATGATGGTGGGGGAGAGTGTGGTTGAGATCCGGTGACTGCAAACTAGGCCATAGCATATGATTCACATCATTTTCATACTCATCACACCATTCAGTGACCACTGAAGAGACCACTCCCATCAGGATAGAAATGTTTCATCATAGGATAAAGGTGATCGCTCAGAACAACTTTGTATTGATTTGCATCGAACCTTCCCTCTAAGGGGACAAGTGGACCCAAACCATGCCAGCAAAATGCTTCTCACCTATATGGAAACATCTGAATTTGTTATATTTCCCCTTCATTTATTCTGGTTTTTCCTTTAATTTGTCCTCTGTATATCAGATATTCTGACATAAAGCAAGTTAGCCTACATCCTTGCTTGCAGCTATGAATGTGTCTTTGAGAGAGAGTCATAGTCAGTCACTGTTTTTGTTCCTTTTTCAGAAAAATAATCTAAAAACTAAAAGCGATGACTTCATGGTTCCTTCAGGGCCCCTGCAGGTCCGGGGTCTGGGGGACTTCCAGCTTTGGTAAAGGCATAACTAGTATTTTTGATATGAAAATGTAGAAATTAAGGAGATTTTTCTGAAGATAATAAATTGCAAAACAACGCCAGTGTTTGAGTGGATGAACGAACGAATCCATATGCAACATACTTTAAAAGGTTTTTTAAAAAAAAAGTGTGCTGAGAGAAAGGAGTGAATTCTCCGGAGCTGCTCTTGAACGCACCACTCTTTGCTCCGGAAATGATTGTTTTTTTTTAATGTGTGTTTTTGTTGTGAATGAAGTGAGCATGGACCCCTGTGCGGTAACTCGTATTACAAGAATAGGTCTGTGCAAACTTTACATTTGAAAGTGTTTCAGTTTATTTTAAACAAAGTGACACACACTCTGCAGTAATGCGGATATTTTGGGTGTAAAAACTGAGTGTCTGTGTGGTTCATGACGCTGCTAACGTTAGCTAAATGAGCTAACCGTTAACGGCAACCGGTTAGCTGACCAAATACCAGCAATAAGACACTGCAGCTGTAAATGAAGAAACGTTAGCTTAGCTTTCTATTCACATTTCAGGTATTAATACCACAACATTGGCTTGTGAGGCTTTTGCTAACAGTTAGCTTTAATGTTAGCCTCCGGGGCTAGCTGCTGTTAGCCAAGCCAAAGCTAACAGTAAACAAGATATGGGCCATACTTGAGTTTAGTTTATCAAAAATAAATAAAAATAAATATATTTATTAGTTGGGGTGTTGTTGTCATTCTTCTGCAGGTTGATTTAGCTGTACCTATGATGAACTTTGACGGTCTCGACGCTGGGATGGGTGAGTACTCCCCCAGCCTTCACGGGACTCTGGACGCGGGGATGGAGCCCTCCATGGACCCCCACCTCAACCCCAGCTTACTGCAAGGTGTGGAGCTGGACCCAGAGGGGCTGGCTGTCACAGTCCCCGAGCCTGTGCACCTCATGGAGGGGATGTTTTCTGAGCTACACAGTGCAGTCTCAGAAGTTGGCATCCCGGTCACTGCAACACATTTTGATCTCCAGGAGGAAATGCTCTGGATGGGAAACCACAGAGTAAGAGCCTTGAATCATGATGGAGTATAGACTGTTTCTGAAGCATGCAGGTTGCTTCCAGTTGCAGACACTGACTTTGCAGCCATGTCATCCTATCTGTCTTATCCCTTTAATTATTCTCTTCAGGGTCATGTAACCTCGTTCTTCGGACCTACAATGGGCCGCCATTCTTCTTTCCAAGCTCATGCAGCAGACGACATCCGACACATTCAGAGTTTGGAAACAGGCGTCCTGTTCCTTTCCAAGAGTAATCTCAAATGCCACACTCGTGGAGGCCTTGTTATGTTTGATTACCCGTAAGTGTCACAAAGTATTGACTGGGAACAACGTATAGGGCTGCAACTGATGATTATTTTCATTATCGATTAACCTGTCGATCATTTTCTCGATAAATCGATTAGTTGTTTGGTCCATAAAATGGCAGGAAATAGTGGAAAATGTGGATCACTGTTTCCCAAAGCCCAAGGTGACGTCCTCAAATGTCTTGTTTTGTCCACAACCCAAAGATATTCAGTTTACTGTCACAGAGGACTAAAGAAACCAGAAAATATTCACATTTGAGAAGCCGAAATCAGAGAATTTGGACACTTTTTCTTTAAAAAAATGACTCAAAATGATGAATCGAATATCAAAATAGTTGGGATTAATTTAATAGTTGACAACTAATCGACTAATTGTTGCAGCTCTACAAATGTCCTTGTGCTGAGATTGATCGTTGACAAACTGCAGCTGCAAAATGATTTATTCACTCACTTAACTACTTGATTCAAGTTTGTGATTATTAAAAATGTATGTGTGAATTCCAGGATGGAGGAAGGAGCTGATATGCATAGTCTCCTCATGACTGATAACAACACCTTGCTCATGGGCGGATTACAAAACTACGTGGTTGAATTTGACTTGAATACTGTTCAAGAAACTCAAAAGGTGAGACAGTGGGATTAAGTTTACCAACATCCACAACTATCTATGCATGCAGCGCAGCACAACGTGACATAATATATGATATAAGAATAAACAAGTGATTGACTGTTTATTTTCTTGTGTCGTGTACTTTACAGTTCACTGTTGAGGTACCTGGAGTGGCAATAATGCGCCAAACCAGTCGTTTCTTCTTCTGTGGGCACACTTCCGGCAAGGTAAGAATGTTTTGATCAGATCAGATTGTGAAAGATGTTTTTTTCTGGTTTACACAAAGCTCACATTCACCCTCTGTTGAAAACAGGTAACCCTACGGGACTTGCGTAGCTTCAAGACGGAGCATGAGTTCGATGCGTTCTCCGGCAGTCTCTCAGACTTTGACGTTCATGGAAACCTTCTGGCTGCGTGCGGGTTCTCCAGCCGAGGGTTGAATGGGTTGGCGTGCGACCGTTTCCTCATGGTGTATGACCTCCGTATGATGCGAGCTGTAACTCCACTTCAGGTGCACGTGGACCCCCTCTTCCTGCGCTTCATTCCCACCTACACGTCACGCCTGGCGATCATCTCACAGACAGGTATCACCCGGGGAATGTGGGGTCTCCTGCATGCGAGTTCTGTAGTCATTGTGTTTGTAGACTTATATTTATTTCTCTTAGAGAGTTTGGTCAGTAAACGTGACACATACTTTTTATTATAATAACATCACACTCAAATACCTGAGTCACCACAGTGGAAGAGTTTCCTGAATAGTGTTACTTGGAAATTGACAAAAGTTGTCCAGGTTACCAGTATTTAGGGAACCATTTCCACAGTAGTCGCTCAGGTATTTGAGTTCAAATGTTTTCTTAGCTTTGAAATAATGTTCCACTTCCTCTTTCTCCAGGTCAGTGCCAGTTCTGTGAGCCCACTGGTCTTGCCAATATGGCGGACATTTTTCACGTCAACACCGTGGGCCAGTTGCTCATGAGCTTCGACGTATCGTCTAGCAAACAAGCCTTGGCCTTCGGGGACTCTGGGGGATGTGTGCACCTTTGGTCTGATGCTCCGGAGGTTTCATTTAACGACTACTCCCGGGAGACCGAGTTTGCCCTGCCTTGCCTCGTGGACTCACTGCCTCAGCTGGACTGGAACCACGACCTCCTGCCCCTCTCGCTTATCCCCATGCCGCTGACCAGCACAGAGCAGCTGCTGTCAGACTGGCCCACTGCACTGGCTACACCCAGCCCCAGGTAACACAGTCACAAGTACTTTAAAGTAGCTGATTCTGTATGACTGATAATGGCAACTCTATGTGAAAACTACAACAATAACAAGTATTCTCTGTGTGTCCTGTGATGATATAGTTTATTCCTCTGTGCCACAGAGCTCCATTATTGTCAACAAACAATTATGATGAACATGGGAAGTAATATTCCCCAACAAATGCAGCATTTACTCCTGTTTGAGGAACATGTGTTAAAAACTGCAGTGGCCAGCGGTTTTAGGAACTTATTTAGCCTTTGTTGAAAATGAAACTACATACTAGTTACCCGTTTTTAAAGAGTTATGTCTTCAGTGGGAACCAGTGGGCTTGGGACTGAGTGCCACAGACAAGATAGGGAAGTTGGAAAGTATCGAGCGACAGACTAACGCATTGTTGGTTTTGGTGTTTTCATGGGATTTGTTGACAATAGCAGAAATACAGAATATCACCAGCTTTGTGTTTTTCACTGGTGGTACAACTTTACATACTGAAACCAAAACATCAAACTGACATGTATGATCTCACCTTATGATCTCATCTTAACCACAGTGTGGAACTTATTCATTTCTCTTTTCTGCAGTCATGGTTGCCGTTTTTCTCTCGAAGTGATGTCAATATTTTAATTGTCATGTAATTTAATGTCACATTGTCCGTGATGCATGGGAGAAGTTGTGCGGCCGTCACATTTTAGATCACCAATAAATGGGTATAAAATCTGACTTGAAATTAATTTTTTAACAGCATTTTGCTGTTCAGATTTGATCAAAGTAATTTCATTACAATTTGGCAAATTTGGCCCAAATTTGATTGTGGACTTCTGGTCTTAATGAAAATTTGAACATGTCTGAAAAGTGTCTCAGAGGGGAAACACCAAAGAACAAGCACTTTTCCCAGCCAGGGAGATTGATTAGCATGTAATAGCATTGTCAGGTGATACCCATTGAGTGTCTCCAAAAGTAGACACACTCAGTTTATTAGGTACCACAGTCCTGCAATAAATCCCCCCTTCATGAAGATTATAACACTCACTTTTGGTTGGAACTGTTGTATGGAGGTGTTGGTTCAACTTTTTTGCTCATTTTGGAAGCTGCAGTTTGTGGTGCTGTTGAATTTTGTTGCATCGAGAGGTTTTTCTACTATCCAATCTGCCCTCATTGATATAAAAGGGGTGGACAAAATATTAGAAACCCCTCTCAATACAAGGGGGCATGGCTGGTGTATTAGACTGCATACGTTTAAACTAGATGTACTTCATAAACTGGCAACTGAGTGTATATCACTGACAGCGAGTGGCTAGTGTCTCTCTGCTATTTTTCTTAACTTCTACAATTTAATAAAGGTTTTCATGTAAAAATACTGTTCTTTCCAACAGACGAGCTCCTCCTGTGGACCCTGAAATCCTGCGCACCATGAAAACTGTTGGGTTCATTGGTTATGCAGCAAATCCTCGTACCCGCCCTCGGAACCAGGCATGTCAAAAACATACAACGTAGATCTCACGCTACTTTCCAACGGCGTTTTTATTGTTTTGAAGGCTGTCAGAACACTAAATAGTTGAATACATGAACAGATTTCTACAAGGTGTATTTTGGTGTCATTTCCGCTATATTCAGATTTAGAAAACAAACATTTTTGCTGTTTTCAGCATCACGTTCATACATAGATTTCGAAGATCTAAAATCTATTTTCTGTGTTGGTTTCAGGTTCCTTACAAAATTAAAGATGTGGAGCTTGATTATGATAATTACAACCAGGTCCCTGAATCACCAATTGGGCGTGATGAGGAGCCACATCTCTACATGGTGCCCAAAAAGTACAGAAAGGTTGGACTTATTGTATTTCATTATGGTTTTCATATCAAAGGATGGTTGACTTCTATCTTCTAATAATTTCTTTGCTGTTTCTGCATGTGAAAATAAGTTTTGATTGCTGAAAATATGTGACATCTTTGTGCTTGATCAGGTCACAATTAAATACTCAAAACTTGGACTGGAGGACTTCGACTTCAAACATTACAACAGAACCTTGTTTGCTGGCCTGGAGCCTCACATCCCCAATGCCTACTGCAACTGCATGATCCAGGTAAGGAACTAGGAATGTTTTAGTGAAATTTAATTTGTTTTTGAGAGATTATATAAAAGCAAGAGTTGTTGTTCTCCTGTTTCTGTGTTGGCACGTTAGGTGTTATACTTCCTGGAGCCAATCCGGTGTCTGGTGCAGAATCATTTGTGCCAGAAGGAGTTTTGTTTGGCCTGTGAGCTCGGCTTCCTCTTCCACATGCTGGATTTGTCACGAGGAGATCCATGTCAGGTAGCTATTTGTTATTGTTTCTCTGAACAACAGTACTTCGATCCCTCAGAGATGTTAAAATGTCATCCACAATGTGTTGCTATCTCCTCTTCTCAAGGCCAGTAACTTCCTCCGAGCGTTTCGTACCATCCCTGAAGCCTCAGCGCTGGGTCTGATCCTCGCAGACTCAGACGAGCAAACGGGGAAGGCCAGACTCGGCCGCTTAATCCAAAGCTGGAACCGCTTCATCCTCACCCAGCTCCACCAGGAGACGCAGGAGCAGGAGGGCCCACAGGCCTACAGGGGAGCCAGCAGCAGGTCAGAGTCTGGAGGTATTCTAGGCACAAAGCTTTTGCAGGAACAAGTTTAGGGAAGTAATCACTAGTTTGTTTCTGTTGTGTCGATGATACATTTGATACAGTTCTCTGGGTTCCTCTGGTGAGTCTGCCATCGGAAAACTGTTTGGATGTGAAGTTGAGAACAGCAGCTTGTGTCGCTGTGGCAAGGAGACGGTCCGCTCCTCCCTCACATTGCTCTTCACCATGCATTACCCGGAACAGAACTCTCAAGGTGACTTTAGAGTACTCTTTCAACACCACTGTGCATGGCTAGTCTTGCATAGCTATCATGGCCCTGGGAGACTAGTGTACTCATAACTTGGGGCAGAGTTCTGCATTTGCTGACAATATATTCATTTCACTTTGACTTGTCAGAAAAAACCATAAAGGAATATGACTTTGCCGAGATTTTGAAGAAGAGCATCTGTCTGGAGCAGAGCACTCAGGCGTGGTGTGAAAACTGTGAGAAGTATCAACCCACAGTGAGTTACAGCCCCCGTTCGGACACATCGGCAGCTCATATTAACACACAATACATTTGTCCACCCTGTTCTGCATTATGAGAGTGTTTTTGTGCGCCACTGTAGGTGCAGACACGCAACATTCGATGTCTGCCAGATGTTCTGGTCATCAACTGTGAAGTGAACAGTGCTAAAGAGGCTGAATTCTGGAAGGTTCAGGCAGAGGTAAATGACACTCATTTTGGTTTTATTTCCTGGCATGATTTGACCACTCTTGAAAATTAATTCATGACTTGCCTGTTAGTTAGTAAGTTACATGATTTATGTTGTTGTTTATTGGTTTTCTTCACAGTACGCCTTCAATAAGGCCATGCAAAAAGAGGCGATGGAACCTGCAAAACCTAAAGAACCTCCCCCGCCCATGCCCACTGAGTGGTGCTTGGAGTAAGATTCCTTTTAATATCATATAAATAGGGTTGCATCTTTGATTATATCCCTTATCGATTAATGTTTTAGTCGTTAATCAATGAATTGATGAATCGTTTAGTCTATAAAACATCAGAAAAAAAATGCATCATAATTTCCCAGACATCTCCAAATTGCGTGTTTTGTCCAACAACAGTCCAAAAATGATCTAAAAGAGAAAAGAGCAGCAAATCTTCACATTTGAGAAGATGAAACTATCATATCTTTGGCAAAAACTGATTTAAACAATTAATAGATAATCATTTTTCCAATTAATTTTCTGTTTATCAAATAAGTGACTAATCGTTTCAGCTTTACAAATAAAATCATCTGCATAAGTTGAATGTGTCTCAACACCACTTGCCACTTCACTTTCACCTGACTGTGCATCCTTTTAGTGGGGAGGACTGCAACATGGAGGGCTTCACCTTCGACACGCGGGCGGAGGATCTGCGACACGTCTGGATCCCTCTCACTCTCAAGATGTCCATCAGCAAAAGTCAGGGACTGGAGATCAGCAGCTGGCCCGAAGGAGAGGAGGTGAGGAGGGGGAAGATTTTCAATGTTTATTCTTTATTTTGGTTCGCTGACTGTAATTAACTGGGTTTTCATCGTGGTGTGAAGATTTACATGCAACTAAGGACTCGTTAAATCGTCTCTGATCAGTTAAGCGCTGCTGAAGAGGCGGAGGGCGCTTCTCTCTATGACTTGGTGGTTACGGTGCCTCACGTCCTGGATGCTCGCACGGGTGGAAACTTGGTTGCACACATCAAAGTGGGGGAGACCTACCATCAAAGAAAAGAGGTGAGTGCAGCTTAGATAAATACAGTGTGAGAGTGAATCTTAAAACAAAATGTAGTCGATGTTATCTACTTGGTCACATGGCTTCTGTGTTTGAAAACTGACATTTAAAATGTTTGTTTCAGGGAGTCACACACCAGCAGTGGTACCTCTTCAATGATTTCTTAATTGAGCCAATTGACAAGGTAAATATTTGACCGTATTTTATTTATGCTGTGTCATTTATATTTGCAGTCATGTAAAAGTATTGTTATTTTTCTGTTTGTCAAAGACCGAAGCTGCTCAGTTTGATGTGATCTGGAAAGTGCCAGCCATTCTGTATTACGCCAAGAGGAACTACCATACCAAATATGACCTCCGCAGTAAGTTTTTGGTCATTAAATACGGAGATTTTACTTGAAGGTAAAGTGCATTCATTTACCTGCTCATTCTTTGCTGTTTGCCTCAGTTAAAAATCCCATAGATGCCAGCGTGCTGCTGACGGAGGCCTCGCTGGCTCGGAAGCAGAGGAAGAGTCACGCCACTTTCATCCCCCTTATGGTCAGCGAGATGCCGCAGGCTGGTGACTTGGTGGGGCTGGACGCCGAGTTTGTCACACTCAACCAGGTGAGTCTGGATTAAAATGCCTCTGTCTGTTCACCTCACTCTTGGAAACATGGCAAAATTCACGGTTTGGTATGTACCTCGGCTTTAGGGTCACGGTTCAGTATGCTTTTGGAACAGCAAGGAAAACCAAGAAAATTAGAAAATAACATTTTTGTCATTTATTTTGAAAATGTTAATATTCAACAGTGCCAACAGTTGATCATTTTGCCCTTATTCAGTATCTAAAAATCTGAAACTAGGTATGCAAAAAGAATATTACTATAGTTATTTCCTTTTTGAGAACATTTGATTAATTTAGTTCTTTTTGTCAAATCCTATAACTTATAATCATTATATTATATTTTATTATTCACAGCTTTTCATGCCTCCAGCGTGGCCCAAATTTGTGTTACAAAGCTGCAAAAGGCCAATAGGCAGTGTGATAGAGTGAGGGAGGCAAATTTCACATTTTTACATGGTAGAATTTGACAAATTGACGGTGAATCAGGGTTTTTCTTTACTTTTTTCACACTGTAACACAACTAAAAACTTATGTGGACATACTGATATCCAAAGAAAATATTGGCTGATATATTGAAAAAAATGAAGTAATAGTCTTAACTTTAATCAGCTAAATGTAAATAAGGTGTAATTCAGGGCTCTGCTCAGAGTAAAATAATCTTTTAATCTATGAATTATCAATATTTCTACGTTGTATAGTGTGTTGGCGCTCATCATCTTGCTGTGATAACACACTTTTAAGTAAACCTGACTCAAGACTGTGTGCGTTTGCAGGAAGAGGCAGAACTTCGCAGTGACGGCACCAAGTCGACCATCAAGCCCAGTCAGATGTCTGTGGCCAGGATCACCTGCGTGAGGGGTCAGGGGGCCAACGAGGGGGTGCCCTTCATCGATGATTACATCTCCACTCAGGAGCAGGTGAAGGACCGCAGAGTGCAAAAACAGCAAAAAACACCTGATTAACAAACAGAAGCTTTGAAAGTTGTGGAAACAGGATACGCTTGGCTAAACTATTACGCGGGGATGACACTTCTTCCGATCACTACCTATATCATGTTGCCTTCATTGTCATTAAAGTGTTTCCTTTTGTCAGTGTTGATAATACACTCATACACATGATAATATGCTTTATGGGTCAAAATAGAAGAAAGCAGGATAATCTGTTACAAGTTCATTCAATAACAAAATGTTTGCTCAGCTGTAAGTTCAATCAATTCTGGAAAGTTCTGAAATGAGTAGCACAAAAAAGAGCAGAGAGAGTTTGAACTGTGTTGTATTGTTTGCCGTACAACCACTACATGAGCAGTAAGCGTCACAGAAACACTTCCTAGCCTTCTTTTACTGTGCTCAGATCATGATGATTGTTCACTTGTTTGTCTAGTTTCTACATTTCCAGGCAGAGTACTTGATAGAAAAGTCTTTATTCATTAGTTATGATGAAAGCTGCAAAGTCAAATATTAACCCTTAAAAGGTACGGTGCTCTTTCAAACTTGATCCTATGAAACAGCTGCTCTAACTCTTCTGAATGTTTGTTCTTCCAGGTCGTCGACTATTTGACACAATATTCTGGCATCAAACCAGGAGACCTGGACGCGAAGATTTCTTCAAAGCATTTGACCACGCTGAAGTCCACTTACTTGAAGCTGCGCTTCCTCATCGACACGGGAGTTCGCTTTGTTGGTCACGGTTTACAGAAGGACTTTCGGGTTATCAATTTATTGGTATGTCATTTCACAACCTAAAGTCAGATTTGTTTTGTAGATGAATATTTCAGGTTTACAGTTGTACAGTGTAACATCAGACGCTCTCTTTGCTGTTTTTAAGGTTCTGAAAGACCAAGTCATCGACACCGTATACCTGTTTCATTTACCCCGCAAGAGGATGATTTCTCTGAGATTTCTCGCCTGGTACTTTCTAGGTAAGTTAAGGCGTCTATAATCAATATATTTCTATTAACAAAGGATCACATGACTACGTGTAATGTGAAAGGGGTGGCTTTTGGTGACAAATCTACAGAGAAATATACCCCGACTGCAGTTCCCGCAACTCTACGGAGCGTTGAAGCGTCTTTCAGCTCACTGTTTCCGGCCCTCAACTTTACAGTTTTGGTTCACTCACACCGCTCTCATAGCGTTGTTTTCAGCCGTAGCAGGCCGCTGTTTTCAGTGAAAAACCTCTAAAATCCCTCTTCACATAACCTGCTCAGCACCAAACAGCAGACGGACACAGTTAGCGACTAGCTGGTGAACATAGTGGAGCATTTAGCAGCTAAAGAGACAGATATTTCCCTCAGGAGTTGGTAGAGACCAAAAACGGAGGTAAAAGAGAGAGAATATTAGACTTACATTCGTCAGGTGGACAGAAACAAGACTCTAAATAAATGCAAATTTTGCTCTGTGTCTGCTGGGGGGATAAATAAGTAACTGTTTGCCAACAAGTTATTGCATGTTTGAGGAGGAGACAATAAGAGCTGACTGCAGCACAGGTTCAGCAAATAAGCACACACACAACTGCATGTCGGCTTCCAATTATTAATTGATTATCTGATGTTTTCACCTCAGAGTTCTGTGGACGGGCAGGTGGTGTAAACATCAGTTGGCCGTTAAATAATCAAGCCGATTTGCAGGTGTTCAAACCAAATTTTTTCTTTTCTTTTGACATGGGTGGTTAGTCTTGAGGTCTGTCTACTTTCTCAAATGTCTCCATGAATAATTTCGATGTTTGCGTTTTAGCACTAAAGCGTTGAGGTGTTAATCCCTTTTAATTTCCAATATCCGCTCGGTAAACTGATGCTTAACGGTTGAAATGCTGCTGCAGGAATCATTATGACTAGTCATTCCTGATTGTCCTTTTCTGTGTCCGGCTCCCAGACCTCAACATCCAGGGGGAAACCCACGACAGCATAGAGGACGCACGCACCGCTCTGCAGCTGTACAGGAAGTACCTGGAGCTGAGTCGTGGAGGTGGGACAGACGAAGTGAGAAAGGTCCTGAAGGGACTCTACGAAAAAGGCCGCCAGCTGGACTGGAAAGTCCCGGAATCGGACACAGGAGATGGTCAAGGTAGCCCAAAAAGTACGACACGACATTGAATTAGATGTAGGCTGATGTTAATGAAGTAATAATGGGTTTACATGGGAGGGGTTCATGAGAAACGGTCTGTCTGAGGGGATTGAAAGCACTCTGCTTCCTTCAACAGGTGCGGCGGTGTTTCCCTCTGTGATGGGGCTGTGAGCTGCACCGTGACACATTCCCACTGGAGAGTTTTGACTGATCACTGCTAGTTCAGTTAGTGTCATATTTTGTACTCATTTGCATTTATTTTTGCATTGTATACAGTGTTAATGAAGGTCTTTGTTGCCTCTACAGCCCACTTCAGCTCGATGACTAAACAATTTTAATAATGTCAAAATCTGTACTTTTCGTCAAGGAAAGGTTTTCAGAAAAAGGAAATGAATTTGTATTTTATGATTTTGGAGCCTTTTTTTAATAAAAAAAATGCAGCGTGTTTTTTGGTGCATGTAAATAAATAAACTATCATGAGCACTAGAATTGCATCGTGTTTAATACCAGGAAGTGGGAAACATATTTTACATTAACACATAACTATCAAAACAGACTGCACTCCACAGTCGAGTTTATTCAAATTTAACAATGCATTTAGTTTTGTCTGATTCCCAGCCTTCTTTGAAGTTTGTAGCGTTATGCGTGCTTGGCTGCAAATTTAAAGTTAAAGTCAAAGTTAATTTTCCTGACAGGTTTGATAACATTTACTGGCAGATTGGGGCCATTCCCAAGTGATTTAATATCTCCATTAGCATTTAAAACGCACAGGCACCAACAGCACAAAGATTTCTTACATACCTCAGGACCTGAAATGCTTTTTTGCGCAGCTTTATTTAAAAGAAATGAAAATGAAATAAAAACAAGGCAGGATAGGACAGAGTCTGTGTTGTACCAGTGGTTTAAAATCACATCTTCCAAACGTCATCACCACAAATATAAACACATACGCATGTACACCTGTGTGGAGTAAAATGCACATGCACCATCTAACTCTCACACATTTGCACAGACTCCCATGGGTTTTACTCTAGAAAAAACGGCCGAATTCATTAATTAGAATTAATATATAATGTTTGTAGCTTTGACCATGTCATATGCAAGAAGTTGCCAATCTCAGTTTTGCATCTGTTACAATTTGGGACATAATTATTATTAAAGCGACAAATTATACAACTTATTTTTGTATTTATGGACCCTTGTTGTGCGCTAAAAAGTAGGCCAGACAAATGTTCATCTTCCATTTGAATTCCAAGATCTGTCTCTTCATATCTTTTGCAACTAATGTTGTCAGAATAGTTTTTATACACCAATGCATATTTTTAAGGTTCTTTGCAAACACGATTTTTATAAATTTGTACTAGAATAATTTGAACGATTATAGTCGTCCGTCCAGCCTCAAATTCCCCTCCTGATTCTGTTTAACTTGACATGCTTTGCAGCCGTTCTTATGAAGAAACTTCCTCTTCAACACTTTTGCATCTTTGATGAATTTTTGCATCAGAAATGTCAGATGTCACCAGGAGCTTCATTTTCATTTTCACCTTCATTGTATGTTGACACGTGCATTCAGAACTGATTAGATATTTCTCTACAAACGAATGTGAAAGGAAAAGTGGAAGAGTTCTGAATCAACAAATGCATCGTCACAAAGCTGAAAACAGGCTGTTTTTCTGACTTTTTAGAGATACGAGGTTCTCAAAGGACAGCGACGCTACAAACATATGATGATCTTATAGACCATGATGCATTTCTGTAGATTAAACTAACCAACAGTATATAAAGTAGTTAAAATGAGCTCAACCTTAAACATCTACAGCAGTAAAATGCAACATACACATTAATGCAGCAGTAATATTAATCCAGAAACATCAGATATAATAGAAAAACACTGACAGGGAACATTTTACTCACAGTGAGTACTTTTACTTTCGACACTTCAAGTAAATTCTGCTGATTATACTGACATACTTTTACTTTAGTAAGGTTTTGAATGCAGGACTTAAACTTGTAGTGGAGTATTTTCACAGTGTGGTATTAGTACTTTTACTTCAGTAAAGGATCTGAATATTTCTGCTACATATCTTTGCCTTGAGATAACTTTCTTTTTGACCCCCACACGCTGTCATTTATAAATATTTAAATGTTTATATGTTGTAATATCTGATATTTCAGATGAAGAGTTGCAGTGGGCCATATTTCTGGGAACAGATCCACATGTGGCAGATTACCAGAAAAGGGTCCGATAAATTTGACTATTTAACAGTCTTTAAATCAAGATAACATTTTGGAAATAACACAAACATGTGCACGAATCTCTAAAGAGGCATTATTGATGCTTTAAAGATGGCGGATGGTTTATTTTCCATTTGTTGCCTCTATACAACTTTCTGCAGTTTGGCGACCTGTTAGGACAATACCATACTCAGTGATGGAGATGTATTATTATGCAAAATGATGATCAGTGTTTTTGATATCTACTAATACTCACCGGCAATAATGGACACAGGTACATTTTATGGTCTAAAATGAACCTGATGGAGTGTTTCAGGTCTTTTCCTGCTGATAGTGAGACTGTGAGGTTGAGGGCAGTGACATTTCAACCAAGAATGATCCATTTTTGCCATTTAGTGTAGGGTGGAAGTAAGGAATGGCGGGGAATAACATGCAGCCATATTGTATTTCTTATCCTTTGTATTTCATATGCAAGGGCAGAGAGCAGAAAATGTGTTCCTCGTGTCTGTTTCATCACCAAAAGCAACCGATAGAACACAACAGAATGATAAACCAGAAAATGTAAAGTTTACTCTTCTTTTAAAGAGTAAAAAGAAGGAAAAAACACGCAATTCATGCAGTAGAGTGTTAATGAACAGTTCTCTGCTGATTGGCAGTCGTGGAAAGTAATTACATTTACTCAAGAGTTTTGAGGTAATTTAGTTATTTGAGTATTTCTATTTTACGATACTTTATACTTCTAGTCCACTATATTTCCCGGTGAAATATAGTACTCTTTACTCCACTACATTTATTTGACAGCTATAGTTACTTTTCAGATGAAGATTTTACTAAAAAAAAACCATATAAGTTTATAGAATACATTGTTAAGGATTAAGTAAGCGGTTCCTAATCCTTTTGGCCCGTGATCTGTTACAACAGAAAGCCAAGTTTAGTTGGGGCTACTAAATTTAAATTTATCTGATGGTTTCGATTGAATAAATGTCGCATGCTCAAGAGATAGAAGTGTCCAATAATTCTCAAAAAAGTTAAGATTAGAGAAATGTCCAAAAAATGAAACAAATCAGTGTATCAGAACTTTCCTACCCCATTAATCATCTCACAATCCCACAGTTTTATCTGGTGACCCTTTAGAGGGGGCCTGACCCCTAGATTGGGAACCACTGGACTAAACTACCAAAATGTACATTAAGTAGATAAACTAGCTCTACATTGCCCAATGTAACAATAATGTAATATCTAATAATATAGAGTTTCTGCAGGAGTACTTTTACTTTTGATACTTAAATACATTTTACTGCTAATACTTCAGCTCTTTTCCTTAAGTAGTACTATGAATGCAGGACGTTTACTTGAAACAGAGTACAAGTAAACATACATTACATTGTCGTATTGTTACTGTTACTAAAAGATCTGAATACACCCTCCATCATCGCTGATTGATGAAATCCTCCACCAAACCTCCCTCTGAAAGATCACATTTTAAGGCTTTCTAAGAGTAATTGTGCCCCCTGCTGGCTCTACAAGTAATGTGCGTTACCTAGTGTGTCCTCATTACTGCATTTAAACCACCGGTGTTAACCTTTACTTATTGCATTTTATTTATTTGCAAAGGACTTGGGAACACTGTTTTGCAAAGTTCAGTGTTTCATGCATATTTAAAACCAAAAGTGAATGGTAACCTGCAGTATATGGAGTCAAAAGTATGCAATATGTCAATGAACCCTTGCAGCTGTACACCTTGATATGATATGTGCAGATGTACTGTAAAACCCCATTGTTACCTCTGCTTCAGCTCCCCACAAAAAAACCCAAACATACACAGTCAGTATTGCAAACTGTTTATTCGTAGTAAATGAAAAGTGTGCAATTCAGTGAGTGGGAGAAAGAGAGGAGAGGGGTGTCGGGGACGGTCGATGTCTTTGGTCCATACTCTGGTGGAGGGGATGTCAATGAATCGGTGGGAGACAAGAAAAGGCACTTGAGTTTACAGTTGTCTCAGAAAAGTTGTCTTGAGAAAAAGGACGCAGGGTCTACTGGAAGAATGAAAGAACTAGATGTTTTAACCTGTTTTGACTAATATGAATATCACATACAAAATGCCCCATGTGAGCACAAAATTATATAGCTACATATATGTATATACAGTAAGGAATCAGAAAATTAAGTGGGGTGGGAAGAAGAAGAAGAAGTGAAGTGTTGGATTTATCCCCTTTGGAATTCTTAACAGGCCATGGAAGGAAACAAAAAGGCAGCAACTTTAAACAGGACGAAATTATTTCTTTGGCGATAACTAATATTCCTATAGTTTGGAATGTAAAATAAAAAAAAAGTGGTTAAAGTGAGACGGACAAGATCCCAGATGAGAAAACTTCTCTCTTTGGAGTCTTGATTGGACAAGTCCAGCACCTCTAACAGTAGAGATATGCTGGAATAAAAGATTATTATCTGTCCTGCAGCTTTGATCAGTTCAAACTGCAGTCCACCATCATTAAGCAGGTTGAGGAATGCTGTAAAATTTGGTACAATTTCCCCGACGTCAGATGATTAAAATCTTTGTGACATTATAGCAAAGTTACCGCCTAAAGGAATAGTTTGATATTTTAGGAAACACTCTTTTTGCTTTCTTACCGAGAGTTAGATGAGAGGATTGATGCCAGGCATGACGCTACCGCGAGCAGCCAGTTAGCTTAGCTTAGCATAAAGACTGGAAACGGGGGGAAACAGCGAGCATGGCTCTGTCCAAAGGCAACAAGCTACCAGCACCTCCAAAGCTCTCTAATTAACATTATATAAATATTTCTTTCTTTAATCCATACCCAAACGTTTTACAGAGGGTTATGTGATTATGACTATTTCTTGGCTCTGAGCAGTTGCCAGGCAACCAGTGGAGACTCCAGGATGTTAATGATCCCAGCCAAGAAATAGTCCGGCACATAACCTCCTGTAAACAAGCAAATTATCGTTTTTACACTTCAGTTTTTGTTTGGAGTAAACAAACGAGATAAAACGTGTTAAGTGGTGAGCTTTAAGGGTGCTGCTAGGTGGATTTTGTCACATTAGGATCGTAAACGAAGCTGTTTCCGACTGTTTCTAGCACCATTCGAGACCGTCTTTCTGTTGGGACGTCTTTTCTCCTGTGAAACCAAAAAATACAGTTTGAAAACACTTTTGATAAAGCAAGAATGGCACCTTTCTGTTGCTGGCCGGTAGACGGAAAACATCCACTGCAGTTGTAGTGGGTCACAATGAGCCCGTTCTACACTCGAAATCAACAAGTGACACCAAGATGAGTTTAATGCTTTATCAGAAAAGTGTTTTTTTTAACTGTCAGAAAGGGAATGACTTTCCAAAATGTTGAACTATTCCTTTAAGTCAAAAAGTAACCTATTTATGTGTCATTACTGCACATATTTACCAAAGACTGCAAACACTTTAGCACTCTTTTCTCCACAATATTCACTAATATAAGTACTGGAGTAACGATTTTTTTTTTAATCTCAAATAATAAGAAAAATCTCCCTATGATCAGAAAATGAAACAAAAAGGGGGGCGAGAGAACATAGTATTGTAAGTTCATTTTTTTTCCAAAAGTCTGCTCGAGGGAAGACGACACATTATGAAAAGATGCAGCAATAATGTAACAACCAGTTTTACACTACAGCCTTGCAGCTCCACATACTGTATGTACATAACTACAAGATAAGAGATGAGGAATCACCAGGGGTCCCTGTCCCTTAAATAAGAGCCCCACTGCGAGAAAACGGCTTGAAAAACAGGCCGCGTCAAAAGATCAGCAATGAGGTATTCACCAGCTTTTTGTTCACAAACGAGACTTAACCCCAACAACAGCCTTGAAGCGTCTACTTGGCAGCCATAGAAAAAAAGATCTGTGAAATCAACACAACCTTCCAATGCATTCATCGGTTTGATCAGTTTTTACTTTCACAGATGGGATAAAGTGAGTATATAAAAAAAGGGGAAGAAAAGATCTTGCATCTTATTCTCACAAGTATATATTTGTACATCGCACGCCTGCTCTACAAGTACCATCTGATTGGAAAGCCGTCATGATGCAGACATACATGTCTCTAGAAAGGCAAATGTGAAGTCTCTCTGTGACTAAAGGCAAGCACGTCATTAATATGCCATTCATGTGCATATAAACAACCAAAAACACAAAGGACAAACAGTGCGTGTGGAAGAGAATCCATCCGAATAAATGCCAAGAACTAACTAGAAAACTGCATGTGGACAGTTTCCTTTCTTGCGAGTTTTAACATATCATTTAACATTATTCTACAAAAGGTAATGAGCCCTCTCTTTGTTATAAAATAACGGACAGCAAGCCGAGAACAACAACAACACACACGATAACCCTGTTGGCCAGTGGGAGGGCGATACATCACTGCCTTAGGCAATATATAAAGGAATAGTTCGACATTTTCGAGTTTCTTGCAGAGAGTTAGATTAGAAGATTGATACCACTCTCATGTCTGTACAGTAAATGTGAAGCTACAGCCAGCAGCTGATTAGCTTAGCTTAGCATAAAGGCTGGACAGGGAAACGGCTAGTTTTAGCTCTACCTGGCACAAACCACATTAAAGTGTTAATTAGTGAGCTTTAGAGGTGCTGGTAGGCCGATTATGTTACATTAGGACAGATAAAGCCGTTTCCACCTGCTTCGAGTCTTTATGCTGAGCTAAGCTAACTAGCTGCTTCTCATTTAACCCTCGTCAAGAAAAAGGATGTCGAACTACTCCTTTAAGAGGGCAACCTCTGTGTTCACACGGTTACTCCCCTAGTCCTAGCGTTAACAAGTTCCCTAATGTTTGTAGCAGCCGTACGAAAAGCTCTGGATTACAGTTTGATATGTTTCTTCTTTTTTTTTTT
>NTHP01000022.1:667433-723193 GCA_003416845.1 Oplegnathus fasciatus
AAAAAAAAGATCTGAGGTGCAAATCAGAGAGCTGACATAAGCCACAGCAAAAATAGAAATAGTACTAAGAGTCCAACTTCAATAGTGCACAAATCGTTGCAGGTAATCCTGTCAGTCTCTGGCAGACTGCTTAACTGCAACAATTAATAACAGAGACTGACAACAGCATAGCAATGAGATCTCTCAAAGGGGGGCCTAAAGATAGAAGCTGTTACCTTAACCAGGATGTGAGAAATGCAAAAGGAAGAGCAGTTACAGAACAGTGACAACATTTCAAGTCTGAGGGATGAATGGATTGATGTAGAGAGGTGGCACTACAGCTCAACTGACGGAAATATGTAAACTTGTATTCTATTCTTCATTGAAAGGAGTTAGTAGGGTGTGGAGGGTATGGGGAGGGTATGGGGAGGGTATGGGGAGGGGAGTGCAAGGGTTAGTAGATGGGTTTGATTGAGCATGGGATTTCCAATGTCAAGGGCAGTGCGTCCGCGGAGGCCTTTGGGGCAGCCCGTTATAAGAGGGTCGGTCTTGGTTGTAGGAGGACGTGGAGGAGCGGGAGGGACCTCTCGAGCTGTTAGAGTGCTGTGAAGTGGGACCGCCGTCACTCTGGTAGCGGTGGTTAGCACGACCGGCATTCCTGTCATGGTAGGAACCGCCGTTATACCGCTGACCACCTGAGTGGTACCCTTGTCCGTGGAAAGTACGCCTGTTGCCTTGGAAAATCTGAGGGGAGAATTAAAAGTCAGTCAGCGACAAAGAATTATTTACACGGCTGAAGTAAATCTGTGAACTGTGAGGCAGCTTTACAGGCCGGATGTTTGACAAACACAACTGCTTTTCCGGCTGACCTGTTTGGTTGGTGGAGGGCGGGTTTCACTGGGGGTGCTTTGGGTCTGGGGGGGAGGAGGAGTTTCCAGCAGGCTCGGGCTGGCGACAGAGGAGGACGTGGAGCTGCAACGGGACCGATTTGAGTAGCCTGTGCGTGGGTGATAAACTGTAAAACAAACAACAAGGTAAATCACTGACAGTACAACCTGCAAAGAGTAAAACCCAGAAAAGCTTGTTTTTTTGTTTTTTTTAAGTCTGGTCTTTATATTTGGGATTTGAAGGGGTTCTGGGTTTTAAGACCCTGTTTACACTGTCAACTTTTGTCTGAGACAGCCCAAAATCTCACAGTCTTGAGAGAAACATGGTGAAATCTTTGGTCGTTAATCAAAAGCTACGGTCTTAGTTTGTACTGCGAGACACATGAGAGAGATGAAGATGGAAGCTGGTCTCTGCTTGCATCTGTTTTGTCGTTTTGTTCAAACTTACATCGTAGTGACACAATTCACGAGGCATTCTTCACACCACCACAACATGAGTCTAATTTTGGCCTTGTTTTGACATCATGATAATTAGCTTATTAGCCACAGTCAGTGTCCTTCCAGTCTGCTGACAAACTGCTCTAACTGTGGACATCTCAGCCATGACCTCATAAAATCCTGAACAGCTGAAATGCTTGTTTTTTGTATTTTGTGATTGATGGGGAAGGTGCTTTTTACCATTCAGGATTCAGGAAGATGGGGAAAATGGAGTATTCTCAGAAATTTTCACTTTAACAAAAATATAAAAGGAAGACAAAACAGAAGAACAGGATACTGTACCTGATCCAAACCCTGAGATGCTCGTCTTCAGCGGTTCAAGATCAAATGTAAATCTTACGGCTTTTCCAAGGTCCTCGTCATATTTACGCTCACTCACAAAGTGCTGCGAAGAAAAGGGACAACAAATTACATTAACATTAATGCAGCGGGTAAATGCATTTTTATTTGCCGTTTTCTTTCAATTATTATTTCTGCTTGTGGTTCATCTTGGAAAAGACAAACTCGCTACAAAAAGAGATTTTTAATTTGCTTTCAATTGTGGCTCAAAACCACTTCGCATTTAGTCAGTATTGAGTCGAACACTGTGAGAAAGAGCCAGACAAGGCCAAACTGGAGCAGCAGTATTGTTAAAGCACCTTGATGTCTGCACGCAGTTCAGTCAACTGCTCCTCAGACATGGATGCCGACTGGTCTGTCAGCCGCCTGAGCTCCTCTGCTCTCTTCTGCCGGGCGTCCAAAATCAACACTGAAACACAAAAACGGGATTTTTAACAGATATGAAACTAGTTTTAGAAAGACGACCTTTAGTATTTTTTGTGCATGGTGTTCCCGTTTCAGAGTGCAATAAAAATTTGGACAGATTATGTCCAGTTAAGAGGTAACTCACTATGTAATTAAATATCTTCATGTGTTACGTCTTCTACACGTTTGCCAGCAATAAGGGCTGCAACTAACAATTATTTTCATTGCTGATTAATCTGTTAATTTTCTCAATTAATTGTTTGATCTATAAAATGCCAGAAAATAGTGAAAAATGTCCTTCAGTTTCCTAAAGTAGTCCAAACATATTCATTTAGTTATCACATACAAGAAAATCAGCAACTCCTCACACTGGAGAAGCTGCATTGTGCTTGAAAAGTGAATTAAATGATTGTGTTATCAAAATAGCTGCAGATTATTATGATTTTCTAATAATTAAATCATAATTTTCTGTCTAACTACTAATATTCTCTGCGATCCCAACAAGTTTCATTTTCCTGTGAGAACTCAGCTGTGGTCTTTTGAAATGAGAAGTACAAAGTGCAGCTGACTCAGCATCTAGAGGTAAACAAGGGTCAAAGATAAAGCTGTTTAAATCAAGATACCGTGTATGTGCTAACTGGCACGAGCGTCATAACAACGTCAAACAAAGGAGCATTTAAATCCACACGCAGCAGCCATTCAATGACTATTATTTAAGTGTTACACGTCTACTCAAAATACAATTTGTCTTCTGGTGTATTCCAGGAAAAGCTGAAGAAACGCAGCTGCTTCTTCTATGATCGATGACTCCCTGCATGATGCTGAATATCTACACAGAAATGTTTGCTTTTCGATCCTGAAGGACCGTCACGAACAAACATCTACCACTGTTTTAGACACACACACTGAAGTAAAGCAGAAATGATTTGTCAGTTAACCCATTAGTTGATCGACAGAAAGTTGATTGCCTATTTGATAATCGATTAATAGTTTAAGTCACTTTTCAAGGAAAAATACCAAACATTCTCTGATTCCAGCTTCTCTAATGTGATGACTCGCTGCTTTTCTCTGTTTTATACAATTGTAAACTGAATTTTTTTGGTTTTGGACCGCTGCACGGACAAAACTGCATCACCTAGAGCTTTAGGAAATTGTGATTTTTACTATTTCATGGCATTTTATAGACCAAACAATGAACTTCAAGAATAATCTGCAGATTAATCGATTAGAACAATTAAACCATTAGTCGACCAACCAGAAAATGAACTGCCAACTATTTTGATGATGAAAGTAATTTTTTCTATCAAACATGCAAAACAATCCCTTGTTCCAGGTTCTGAATTGAGAGGATTTGGTGATTTCTGCTTTACTTATGTGACAGTAAGCTGAGTATCTTTGGGTTTGGACTGTTGGTCAGAAAAACAAGCAATCTGAGAGCATCACCTTGGACTTACAAGAAATTGTTATGGCCATTTTTCTGACTAAACTACAGACTACAGACTAAAAGATTCATTGATTAATTGAGAAAAATAGAAAATAAATGGCAAATTAAAATTGATATTTAAAATAATCACCAGTTGCAGTTCTAGACATTAGTACCAGCTACAGTACTGGTATCACTGGTTATATATCCTGGACTAAACAATACCGAGGACATCCTTTTTTTGTTTGGATTTGTAGATCTACATTCAGAGCTTTTTATCACTTCTATCTTTTCCTGCAGGAGGAGGGAAACCATCAGTTAACACAAGTGTAACACAGGAAGGAGATGAGTAGAAGCTAAATTTGGAGGAAACCTGGCTTTTGTAATGTCGAAGAAACACTAGAGTTTCTTTGCTTTCCTCTCAATTCCCCACGCACCTCGCACAAAGACAGCATTGAGTCTCCCTTGACACCTGACACTATTCACTTTTTCCAGGCCTGGAACACACAACACTCTACACTGAGAGGACAGAATAAGAGAGAACGGCCTACTTGCACAAATATGCAGTCTTGCTCTGTCATGTTACACACACATATACACAGTGGTATGCTGTAGGTATATCAGGACCCTGAGGGCACCACTGCATTTCAGAAGAAACTGGGACTTGCTGTTCCACAACAAACTCTTTTACTACCTCTCCGGAAGTGATTTAGGTCAGACTTTCCAAGCCCTTGAGTCAGGTGATCATATTATGTGAAGAATACCAACAGCTCCTGGGTGGTATGTGACACTTGAAACACATACAGTACTTACTGGATTCTGCTTTCACTTTGTCCATTTCTCCCAGTAGAGTCACTTCTCTGTCCATTAAACTAGAGAGAAAAAGAGAGGAGAGGGGGGTCATTTCCTTCACTCACTCCAAAATAAGAGGAAATATTGTGAACGCTGACTTTGCACTGAGATTACAAAGCAATTCCAGTAACATTAAACAAAGAGGCGGCTCCGCACGCTGGGATCAGAAATACAGCAGCGTCACTGAATGACAATGCAAAACAACAAGTGCAATACAATTAGTACAATATTCAAGTATTAATACATGAAAGGAAGTACAACACTGTGTGGTATTAGCAGTAACATACTGCAGTTCTCCCTCGTGAAAGATCATAGATCAGCATATGAGCTGTTATCACGTGACAAATCATAACCTTGAGTGTATTATTGTTATTATACCACAGTTTAATTTTCTCAGCAGCAAACAAGACACAAAAGCTGAATTTTAATCTAAATTATGCGAAGAAAAATAGTTTCATAAAATGAGTAGACTCCGTAAGTGATGGGTAAAATACCCTGTGGGGTTATTTGCCACTAGTAGCACTACGGAGCAATGTTTTAAAGAGTGGGTCCCTGTTTTGTTTGTAGCTTGTAGCAATGTGCTTGTAAAGGCACTCCACGCGTTACCTTTAAGGCTTCAGTGTACTTTAAACAAAGTGCTTGTTGCATCGTCTGAAAGTCGTCTGGAGTTTCAGACACTGACATTTTTTATAATTTTTATAATTTTCCAAAAAGATAATCTTACCATCATCAATTAACAATCTTTATGCAGCAACTGGCCAAATGTGCCGAGGTGATGTAGTATGTATGCTTTGAACTCCTCCCTCAGGTTCTCTTTTTTCATTCTTTACACAACCACTGAAGTACCCTCTTGTGTGTACCTTTGAGGAGAGACAGTCTGTGTAATGCAGCCAGAAGGAGGCTATGACGGCAGGCTTTTCGCCCCGCCTCATGAGGCAATGTCGTGGTTGACTTTCTTCTTCTTGTTCAGCCTCAGTAACTTTAAATAAATAACCACTCATAGGTGCTTAGAAACCAAACACAGAAGTGTTTGCATGTTGTTAAGATACAGAAGAATGAAACTCTCTACTTCATTTAATACAAAGTAGTTTATTCTTCGGATTGCAGAAAGTACAAATACAAATCTGGAAAACGAAAACAACATTTTTCTCGGGATCAGTTTTTAAACCTTTCATGTTTACGCTCCTCCTGATGGGTTGGGATAATCCTGAACACTGACTGGTTATTAATGAAATGGCATTACACTTACTCACTTGAAGGCGCTATTACACAAAGAAACTTTCTTACTGTCGCTAAGAAACGCACCTGTCGGACTGAACTAATCCTAAGACTCCTGCGGAAAAGGAGTATCCGGACACATAGATAGCGTTCCAGAGAAGGACTTTCGCTGTCTCTCCCTCGTGATAATAAATGCTAATAAGCAAACTTTCCAGCTCTGCTCAGCAAAACGACCTTGGTTCCCATCATGTTCATGTGTTGCTCTCCGATCATAACTCAATGCTTTCTTTGATTAAAATAAAACACATCTAGGTTATGAAATTGATTATGTACCTACCACAATTTCCTTCAATAGCAATTAGGATAAGATATAAACCACGGATGTATTAAGAGAACTGCATACTGCGTTTCAAGATGGCGCCCCATTCCAATATAAGCTGTTCACTGAACGCTAAAAAGCTTTTTCAGGCTTCCTCATATTTTTTTAACCCATACACCATGAGTACTTGAGTCCTTTTGTGGCCGAGACACAGGGCTAACACCCTGTTGGCTCCCCGCACACTTGAATGGCATTAAATAATTTACTGATACAGCTTTTTGACATTTATCAAAGTGTGCATAACACGATCCTGCTACCAACTGTGGCCACCAAAGAAGCTTATCTTAGCTGGTGGTCATTTGTAGGTTAGAGATATACAGAGCTGAAGTGTTTGTTTTCTCACAGAGGTTTTCTTTCATTTGTCTTTCTAAAAAGCTGACATACTGGGGTTTTCTGTCTATTTTCCATGATAAACGAGTATTTACTTCTGTACTGGCTGTTAAAAAACGACCTTAAAGATAAAACATTGATTCTTTTATTAGCATTCAACAGAAATGTGAGTTTTAGCCACAGACGTTTTGTCAGAGCCTCGTGGGAGCGATAGGGGTTGAACACCAACAGAACAATCTGTCTTTTATCTTTGTTAAAATGACAAAGTGCTCAACTTTTACAAGCCAGTGCGGTAGCGGTGGGGAGCTGTGCGTGGAGCTAAATGGATATCCCATTCAGCTCAAAATATTGACAGGAAACCACGTATCATGTTTCAGCTTTTCAGAGAGAACAATGAAGCATCTCTCCATGAGAAATACAACACACGCACATACAACACTTGTATAGTTAATTAAAAATATACATTTGAGGATCTGTCTTTTCTCTTTTAGTTTGTTTTTTTCAGCGTGAGACGCAATAAGTTGAGGTTTTGGAGTCGAGTATGCAAATCTTCGACCTTCTACAATCAATTAGCTGCTTATCTCCTGCTAGCATCCTCAGCAATCACCAAATTCTCCTTCGAACCATCAATAAAGTCATCTCATCCTGCTGACTTATCACCGCCTTAATTGATTATTACTGCTAAGAAGAGATGAACCTGGATTTTCTCTTATGTATGCTAGCAGCATCTATGAAGTTTATAAGTTAATCACACTTGCACTGTGCTGGCTTAGAAGTATTAGTAGTACTGTAACGTGTACAGCCTAGTGCTTAAAGCTTAAAGACAAGCCAATAAAACTAAATGACACATGTAATGATTACAGTGCTTCTTTAATTTTGTATTAATGGTTATACTTAGACTATAATATCTGGCTTGACACATCAGAGGCTCTGTAAAAGCTACCGGAGCTTCTAAATATATAGCAGTCTGTTTCCTATTATGCAAAGCTCTGTGTCATCAAGTAGGACAAAGGTAACACAAATGCCCTTTGACTCACTGATGTTACAGCAAAACCAATAAAAACGCAACAACATGCAAAACACTTTCATAAACATGCAACAGAAAAAACATCAAGAAACACAAACTGCCCTTTTCGACCAAATAGTCCCAGGAACTACGGACCCGGAGGAGCCAAAACTCCCCTTTGTGAATTCCTGTTTGTGTTTCCACTGCATCTGACGAACCGTGACTATCAGGCAAATTAGGCCGATAAAAAACGATGGCAGTGTTTGAAACACAATTTTCACACATACCAAAACAACACCACAGTCCTCGTGCTGTTCTTTGTATTTACTGTTGCCTGATTCTGATGTGTGAGTTGGATGTATTGAATGATTGAAAATAAGATACATGCAGAGGTTGAGAGGAGACTGAAAACTGCTGCAGCGCCTGACCAATTAGTGATTTTCAGCCCTGCAAACCCCGCACCAACAGCTGAATCATTAGAAAGCACTAGCCCCTTTTTTTAGCACCTGGAACTATCAGACAGGAACTAAATTCAGTCCCTGAGCTCCTCAAAGGTTTCTTGGTCCCTGCAGTGGAAACGCCCTACAAGGTGTTTTGCTATACCTCACTTTTCAACATGCTCAGATATTTCACCGCCTTGAGATTCAACTCCTGTCACAACCAGAGGCAAGTTTGAAAAGAAATGTACGCACCAGCTCTGGAGCTCAGCAAACGTCTGCTTCATCCTCTTGATTGAGGAGTCCATCTCCTCCTTGACCACCATCCTGTAGCGAGTCAGTGAGGCAGTGCATCTCTGCAGGTCCTTCACGGAGCGGTCAATGTTGGAAGCTGAGGGGCAGACATTAAACATGACTAAGGCACATGTTGAAGAAGGAGCGAAGACACATTTTAACCTAGATTAGGTTTTAGCTGTGCCTTGGAAACAGCCCACAGAGCATTATCAGTCATTATATAATAAACTACAAGCAGGACAAGATCATTTGGTGGTGGAGGTGAGAGGTATACATGTCTAACCTATCTTCTTGGCTCCTGATGATCCTTGCTCATCAGTGGTGGGTGCTAATGTGGAAGTGGGTGGATGTGAATTTGAGCCTGGCCTGTGTCGGGTCTTGTTGCCTCTGGGACCCTGGTGATTCCTCCCGCCTTGCTGTGAGGCGGGACTTGGAGCGCTACCTTGACTCTCTGCCTCTGCACCTGTGAGAAGACAGATTACTTTACAGCACATAAAGTAAGTACTAACTTTCCCCAAAACTGCCTAAAATAGAGATGAGCCAGAATAGTCGAGAAGACGGTCAGCAGAAGAGCATTTGCTTAAGCGTTTTTTAAGGAAGAGAAAATGGTGCGATTTCCTGATTTCATTACTGTCTGCAAACCAGCGCTCTTTTGCGGAACAGTTTTTACTCCCAACAATGTGAACAGTGCAACACAGCTAAGAAGCTATGATATGGCTCTCCATCCCCTCAAAGGTCAGCACTGTCAAGACAACTTGCTATTGTTCAACAGCGCAAACGCACTAGTCAAAGTTCACTAAAGCTGTTGGGTACAACAGAGGATGTTCAACTGGACAGCGGACATGCATATTTGCATAATTGGTGAATGCAACAACTGCTCTAAAACACTCCTGAGACCTGTACCTGAGACCTATCTGTTTGAACCAGTGGTTCTTGCATGAGGATAAGAACCACTAAACTTCAACACAATCTCACAAGGCCGTTGAGAAGACAGCGATCAGGGTTCTGCCATGTTCAAGCCTTCTCTTCATTTCATTTACTGTAAGCTTTCCACAGTACAACTCAATATCTATACTAGTCCTGGAATTGTGTTTTTAAAATTGTGATCAGAGCAGACTTTAATCCTCCCCCCAGCATGACAACTTCAAAAAAATAACTAGCCCTTCTTCAAATCCATAATAAGCCCTCCCTTCATCATTTATCATGATTACCGGTGGTTTCGGATGTAGCGGGTTCAGAGTCCAGCTCGGCTGCATCCAGGGAGGCAGAGTCCAACTGTTCACTCAGGGAATCAAGTGACTCTCCATCCATTACTGATCCGTTGGCATGAAAGCCGTTCATCTCATCCTTGCCCTCCTCAGGCGACGTGGCCTCAGGTGGAGCAGGCTCTGCTGAGGCCTCTGGCTGAGGCTTGGGCTTCTTTTTCTTCTTGGGCTGGACATGAAAACATCAATGTCAAACGTCTTTGTTCAAATTCTCTTCGCTCATTATCTCTATCCTAATCAGTGCAGTGACTTGCACCAATGCAGTGCACACAGGGACAGAAATAAATGGATTTAAACTAAAGCTGAAATAAAGGTTTCCACTTCCCTGCCTTAATCCTTAGTTTACAATGAATGAAGGGCACTTTGAACATCTAATTTCAAGAGGCACAGCAATTAGTTCCAAGTATCTCAAAACTAGGGCTGACATAAATATGCCAACTCAACAAAGAGACATTCAAGATGCAGGCTTTCTGGTTCTCACCTTCTTTTTGCCGGTGACATTCCACTCTTTCAGGATCTCAACCGCACTCCCTAAGGTGTAAAGCAAACAATGGTGACGAAGGTACACCGTGACACACGACAGACTTTAAACCTTGTAATACTCATCTCAGTATCTGAATGCCCTGAGGTGTTGTTTAGATGCCACTAAATAAGGAACAAAGCAGTGTGACGTACGGGGACAACCTTCTGTTCTAAAATTACACTTGTGAAACTAAAGGCATGCAAATGACTCTCAGACTTATGAATGCAAAGCATGGCATGCATGAAAAAAAACCAAAACTATTTTCAAGGTCACATTAAGCATAAGCAGTGTGGACGGCATGCCAGGACAAAAGGACCTAAATGCAGTAAACTAACATGGTAGTCTTAAAGCTTTTTCTTCATGTGGTGTAATTATCTATGTCTTCAAGGCATAATTGTTCTAAAATATCCGATATCAATATCTAAAATTGTTCTAATATACGACTAGTTTTATGGGCACTCATGTTCAGCTTTGAGGGCTAATTATTTCCTATTCTTGAGGTCAAACACTGACGTCCTCATACCTTCTAAGAAAGCTTGAACGGCCTTGTCAACACAGTTCTCAAAATGTTGTAACACCAGCACAATCTCATTGTTACTTTTGTTGGGGACAACCGCCCTCACGGCACTGATCTGTAAAACAGAAAGTATGAAAGTATGAGAAAGCACAAAGTATGCGAGGAACAGCTTTTAAATATTAAATAACACTCAGGTGACTCAACATTTATTGTACATTCCCAATGAAGGTGTTTTCAGCTTAAGGACGCAGCAATGCACTCTAGTTCTTATTCATGTAGTAAAAATGTGGAAATACACAAATGATTTAAGAGTGCTAACAGAGACACGCATATATAAATCAGCAGCTCCAATGCAGATATTCACAATTTTAACATTTTTATTGATCTATTATTATGTTATGGACAGCTATCCATAAACTCACATCATTGTTTATAAGAACCAAAATGTTTATTAATAATTTTGGCACTAATTATCCACTTCAACTTATGTTCAGTGCAACAAAATCTGCTTTAAAGCATGGAAACCCCATAAAAATTAAGTCACAAATAACCTGCTAGGAAAACATTATGACACCACAGTGAAACTCTGAGCTGTCCCATTTTTCCTTAAGTTGCTACATTATAGAATAACAGCTTTTAAGAGGACAAAGCTCGCCATGAGATTACATAATGATATACATCAAGCAAAGTCATTTTTTCATGGGATTTCAGGTTATCTAAGGTGTGGAGTTACTGAACATATCAATAACTGTTACAGACGCTGATAAATTAACTCCCATTAAGACAAGAAAAACCCAAGAGTCAAGACTGGCTTGAAACATATTTTTTCCTTCAGCAGTACTCTAACTGTTGCTCATCCTCTGACAACTTGCCCTCTCGTGTTTTCTGTTGCCAAAAACCAGCTCACTGGGAAACTGCTGTGCAGAGCCCACAACTGATGAAACTGAATCTCAAGGCTTAGGAGCGAATCCACCAACACAGAGTGGAAGATTAGAAGTCTGTGATATTACACGAATGTGATTTTATGCTCACTAAAAAAACCCACAGGCTGTCTGTGCCAGTCATGTGCAGTGTGTGTTCGTCTTACCTTCTCCTTCATCCTCTCAGCTGTTCCTCCCTGGGACATGACCATTTTTGAGCGAGTGTCAAACACCACCCCAGACGTATCTGGAAAAATATAATGAACACCAAAGTCCATTGTCTGTTCAGGCCTTGAAATGTATTTGCAAACCACTGTAGAACATAATTTGCAAGGCAAAACAACCACCACACATCGTCACAGAGATTTCCTGGAAATAGTAGTCTGCTATGTTTATGAATCCCAGTCATGTTACAATGGCAGATTTATGCTTGAGGTTATTTGTCTCTATCTCAAGTAAAAAGCTGACACTTGAATAGCCATCAACTTATCAAATAAGTCAAAAATAGATTTGATTTGTTTACTGTAGCCATTATTTGTATTAGAAACACCACACGGTGAGAAAATGTCGACACCAGCATCACTGCATTGTGCTGTGGAGGTTATTTAGGCATCTAAGCACAGCCACTTCAGTTACCAATGCAAGCAGCAAGCACTTGTGAAAATAGAAAGAAAGAAAAGCTCATCACATCTGTGCCTGAACAGTCTGGAATCTGGTCTCATTTAAAAGACAAAAAAAAAACAAAACGATGGTTTCTGAAAAGACGCTCCTTCAAGAGGAACAACTTCAAGGTTTTTGGTTATCAGACGCAGAATAAACCCGTTCCATGCAGGAAACGTCTGAGTTAGGGTAAAACAAAATCACTTTCAACAAAGGTCTGAGGACATTTCTTTTTTTCAAAAATGGAAAAACGAAAGCCTACAGCTGAGTATGAAGTGTCAGGTTAAAGTCCAAAGTTAATCTATGGCCATTTAAAGACAAGAAATGCTGGGCCCCTGTAAAAGTTGTTTTTCCTGTGCATGAAAGTAGGTTAATGTCACTGTAAACGTCCACAGAATAATATATTGAGTATAATTACTCAACTTCAACTTTGTTTTGCCATCGTAGTTAGACTACACTTTTAATTTCAGGACTCCTCCTTTAGATTCCAGGCAAACTATTATCTACATGCAACTTAAAACTTCTTCAACTAAATTCTGTAGCCATTAAAACACAAATTTTGTGTGTGTGTGTTTGTTTGTGTGTTTGGTCACTAAATATATACAATGAAATATAGATTTTGCTTTTCTTTTAAAAAGTTAATGAAGCAAACACATACCTTTTTGGCTGTTTTTCTTTGCCATGTTGTCGGACAGAAGTATCCGAGAGAAGCTTAGTTGTGTACTTCCTCAAGACTGTAATAACCCTTCAAATGTGTTTAAGCTAGTGTTCAAATAAGGGCTCCAAGTGTGGTGACTTTCACTTTGGGTTATTTTCTTGTTAGAGAAGACGCCAGCAAGGCTCACAACTGGCAGGAGGGTTGGAAGAACGAGGTTCAGATCAGGCCTCCACCATTTAGGCAAAAGATTCAAGTTTTCCTCTTGTTTCTTGGTCCAAATCTGTGGGGGGAAAAGGAAGGGGGGAAAAAATCTGTTAATTGAAAAGAACCAGAGATCAAAAACAGGAAAACAAAATCTGCATTCAAAGTAACTGCAGCCACTCTGTATGGAGCAAGAACGCACAGACACCAAATCTCCACTTTCGTAAGATCTGAAAATATAAATGCAAATCAAATGAGATCCATTTCCTCTGACTATAAAATATGAATGAAAAACAGATTTCAATAAGTTATTGTCTGTCTGGCAGAGCATTCTCGAAAAAAATCTGCAGTTAATATTGTCCTTGGCAGAAACACTGCATTTAGTTTGGAGGAAAAAAGTTAGCAGGACTGTAGAGAAACACGTCTTTGAAGGGTATTTCCTTTTTCTCAGCTCTCTGAAGGAGTGGTGTGTGATAATGTTATGAGGGCAACATGGAATAAACACCATGTCTTCACGGTTTGGGCCCTTCGAATGATGATGATGACTGTAAATCCAAGAATTTGACACACTGACAAATGTTTTTTAACAGGCATGATCAACAACTGCCTCAAATATTTTGGATTTTCCTCCAGCCAAAACTCATAACTGATGCCATAAAATAGTTGCTGATGACGTCAGTAAAGATTTTTGACTTTGTGACTCCTTTTTCGCAACTGTACTGTAAATACAACTGCAAATTAACAAGCGAGGAAGCTGACTGGCCAAGTATATCACAAAAGCAGGTACATCTTTTGTTCTCAATTAAGCCTCCAATTTATTATTTGTACAAGCAGAGAAATGCTTCTGTTCTAACATTATTAAATTAAAAGAAACACCACAATAAAAGAGGAATTTTGCCATTTCTACACTTTATAGCGGGGAAAGTAATACCTGCAAGTCTCTAAAACACCCTGCCCTCACCCTGCTGAACAATCAATACTCTACTGATACCCCAACCTCTTTTACAGACTACTGCCAGATCCGTGTCTACTTTAATTATATCCTTTCTAGTCTTAAAAATGCTTCAACCAGACCTTCAGCAATCTGGACTCTGGTTTTTATGAGCCAGCTGTTCCACCCCCCTTCTAGGTTTCCCTTTCTGACCTGCTTCTCTTGAAAGAGAAACTTAAAAAGCTGTACAAACCCACACCCTCCAGATTAGGACTTGGCACGCCACAGTCCCGGTTCCACCACACCTTTTGCAGACGTCAAACTCAACACAGGCACAATCAACAAGTGACACAGCAGCAGCGTCTCACGCAAAACTCTAGGATGCATCATGTTTGTCAAGAGGGATGGTGCTTGAATCCTCCAGAGAGAGGTACCAGGTGCACTTGTGTGTTGAGTGATGCAATTCAGAAGTCAGCACTCAAATAACACTGAAATTGAAGAAGTTGACGAACTTTAGAAGAAGGTGGACGTGTGTGACCTTTCAAAGAGGAAACCAGGGGGGGGGGGCTTCTGTCACAGGAACAAGCCACATGCAGTTAAATCTCAAATAAGGCTGCAGGTCAACAGGTTTCATGGAGGTCAAATTTAAGTTTAATTAGAAATATTTCTCATCACCACTCACAACTCTGAGAAACCAGTTATCTGTGTTCAAACTCTCTGCAGCTAAACATGAAGCACTTCTTAATCTTAATCTAGAAAATTAAACATCCTTCATTTGAACAGTTATAATTTAACAATCTTAAATTATAGCTAGTTTATCAGATGGGACATCCCTGTCATCATTTACCGCAGTTCAGCTTGCATCTTGCATTCAAAGTCCGTGTAATTTAGCCTGCTGCAGAAGTCAAATTAGCCTCCATATTTTACTGCAAAACATCTGTAAAAACATATAAAAAAAGGCCAGGGTGCACTACAATATCAGATTTATTTTAACCCTAGCTTTAGCGTCAAGAGCTTCACCATTATTGACCATTAAATGACCAACTTCGTGCTAATGTGAGCTAACTAACCCTCTCTACTGAGCGGTGTGAATTAAATTCATCATAAAAACACGACTCATCCCACCTGCTAACTTCTATCTTAATTATACTCGCTCATTAGCTTCAGTGCTTAATTTCACATATTTTTGGCTGAAGTCCGGCGGTTACGTTAACGTTAGCTTGCTAACATTACCTAATATAACGTTATGTGATTAGCTCCGCGGGGCTCTGCGTTACTTTTACCGCATTCATTTGCCATTAAATTCCCCAAAACAACACTGGCAATGACTTAATGCAGCATTAAAGTATAAACGCCTTCTTTATGGATGGACCTTTGAATGCAGCCTTAGCTAACGCGCAGCTAGCTTTTATTATTCAATGCTCTGTTGTAAGGCTAGCCATCCTTTAGCTGCTCCACTCAGCAGCTAAGCTAATATTAAAGCATTAGTTTGTATATGAGGTGTTAGCTCGCTGTGTTAGCAGCTAAATAGTATTAAATACGTACTTGGTGTTGGCAAGAAAACTGCACAGTAGATTCTGGAAACGGGGTTACCGCAGCTCCTACCGCCAGCCGTCTTTAATGCCAAGTAGTCTGCTGTGGGCAATATTTTCCTAGACCAGACTCCTTCTGGGTTGCCAGGTTGGACTCAAAGAACTCCCCTTTTAATACGTTTCAAGCAGCTTTGAAAAGGCTTGAGCCCAAGTCATGGTGGAAAGCAACTAATTTACTCAAGTAAATTTACTTGAGTATTTACATTTTCTGCCACTTCTGCTCTGCTACAGTTCAGAGGGAAATGTCGTACTTTTTTACTCCACTACATTTATTTGATAACTTTAGTTACTTTTCAGATTAATAATACGAAATATAATCAACAAATAAATTATAATGTACAGGTTGAGATAAGATAAATGATCCCCAGGGGGAAATTCAAAAGCTACCCAGCAGTTTCTATAGTAATTAAAATGAGCTCCACCTTTAACAGCTGCAACATTAAAGTGATGAACACATTAGTGCATCAACAACTCTTATCCAATAATACAACATTATTCTGAAATGAGCCATTCTGCACAATTATTACTTTTACTTTTGTTAATCAAACTATATTTTGATGCTAATACTTTTGTACTTTGAATGCAGGACCTTTACTTGAGTATTTCTACACTGTCGTTTTGCTACTTTTACTTAAGTAAAAGATTGAAGTACTTCTTCCACCACTGGGTATTTCATTTATATAAAGTTAAATTTCATATTAAACATGAGTATGGGACACAAGAGCAGACTTGTCTATATATTAATCCAAGTTGGAATAAGTGGTGGTCTTCCAGTTGTGATTTGATGAAGACTACTTTACTTCAAGGACTCTTCAGCATGGTCAATCAAAAACCTACACCTTAAAGTTAGTATTCCTATTTATTTCTGTTTCCTTCACCCATACATCCACACATTTCAAGTCAAGTCAAGTCAGTTTTATTTATATAGCCCAGTATCACAAATTTGCCTCAAGGGCCTTTACAATCTGTACAGCAAACAAAACCCTTAGACCCTCAGATAAGGAAAAACTCTCCCAAAAAAACGTTTAAAGGGGAAAAAATAGAAGAAACTTTAGGAAGAGCAACAGAGGAGGATCCCTCTCCCAGGACGGACAGACATGCAATAGATATTGTACAGCATACAGGTCTACTTCCATAAAGTAAGAAATGTGATTCGATAAGTAAAAGTGACATGCACACATTTAGAGTTATATCTTATTATCATCTCTACCAGAGTTTCTTTAAAAAAACACTTTTGTATGAGCTTCCCTCTTTTTAAATATGATCTTTACCTACTAAGTCAGCCTCTGAATGCTTTCATAAATGTTCGCATCACAAAATAAAATAGAAAAAGGCCAAAAAATACAAAAGCACCACATAAAAAAGCACAAAGGCAATAGTTTATACAACATAGATATACAAATAACTGTCTCATGTTTTTTTTTAAAAGAGTGTACGGGAATGTGCTAGCATCAACCATTTGTTTGTAGATGATAAACATGTCAGAGAAAGGGATGTACACCATAAATCCAATATTTGAGATACTCTAAAATGGACGTGTAATCACTGAAGATGATTGAATGGTGCAGTGTCATCAAATTTCCTGGTTCTGGCAACATCATTGTCCTTTTTGACAAAACAATACAAGCTCAGTACAATAGTCCAACTTAAATGAGTTCTTGAGCACGACCGATAAAGAAAACTTTGAATTTTTTGAGACATTCTTTGGGTAATCACATAACTATATGAAAAATCTAGGTTTACAGATTTTTACTTCTGTGTCTCAGCTCCCAGAACAATAATCTCCGGCTTATATGTGAAGTTACAGAAAATGATGTGCAGTAGCCTAGATACAATGTTTTTATGGAAGCTCATCTCTAAAAAGTTAATTCTGATAGTTTAGTAAAGCACCTCCAAACAAATCAAAATAAGAAATATTCCTCAGTATGGCTCAGTATGGTTATACGACTGCTTTCAGAGACTGTGTAGTACTTTCCATGACTAGGACTAGGTTCCATTATAACTTAATTACATCATATATTAGTCTGGTGTTTACTATTTACGTACATAGACTTGTTGATTCTGCAGCTATTAATCACACCACTGTCACTTTACCTTGTAATCTTTGTCTCCAAATGCTTTTATGTGTATAGTTTCTATGTTGTATTCTTTTTTATTCTAGTTTTTATAAACCTCTGTTATTTATTCTTTTACCTCTATACTTATCTGCACTCATTGCTGTCATTGTGCTGCTGTAACAACCGAATTTCCCCGCTTATTCTTATCTGATTTTATAACAAAACATATGTTTTGTATGCAAAACTTTTAATTTGTAAAGTAACTATAGCAGTCAAATAAATGAAGCAGAGTGAAAAGTACAATATTTCCCTCTGAAATGTAGTGGAGTAGAAGTAGAAAGTATCATATTAGAAATACTCAAGTAAAGTACAAGTACCTCAAATGTAATACTTGAGTAAATGTACTTAGTTACATTCCACCACTGCTGAAATGCTATAAAATGTCAAAAGACCTCAACAAGCTCTGACATGAAAACACCCGCTGAGTGTGCAAACCTGGCAACCCCTGATCCACGTCGTCATTTCCGAAGCCGAAGAACAGGGTGCGCTCGGTTTGCTGCCTCGTACCGCCCGATTGTAACACACAGCTCAGCGGCCGGTGTTTGGCATCAGCCGTCCCGCGCCACAGCCTCCACTCTGGTAACAATAGCCGTCCGTAGATGCTGCCATGACAGCTCTCACCTCGAGGGAAGCACAAGTTGAAAAAGTTGTTTTTGTTTGCTGCTGTGTGGGATCGAAGTGAGCGAAGGGGACGTTTTGTGGACACCGACCGACCGAGGGGAGCGGAGCAACACGTTACACCAAAATGGCAACCCCCTATGTCACGGATGAGTCTGGTGAGGCTGATGCATGTGTCTTTGTTTAACTGGAACAAAATCCTCCTCATTAAACACAACAACAGAGGGACAGGCCTTTATTTTTCCATCTGCAGTATTGATTGCCAATAATTAATCAATCGTTGTTGATTCAGATGATTTGTTTTGCGGCTAGCTGGCTAATGCTAGTCTTAGCTAAAACGGCTAACGTTCTGCTAGCTTGTAGCTATCGCACCTCATCAGTTATGAATGTGAAAATAATGTGTGATATAAATACTGCTGCCAGGAACACATTCCCTACATTACTTATGTGCCTTTAAGGTTATTAGTGTGTTAATTGGCCACATTACCTCTTTTAATAACAAGCTGATAGTTGCCACATTAGCTAGCTAGCTAGCTAAGCTATTTCTTAATTTTGTGTATGAAAATTGGTGTTTTTGTATAATTTAACCTTTTGGGTTATTTGATCTCTGAGAAAGGAAAAAAACACTTAATATCAGCGAGTAACAGGTGGAAGAAGTACTCAGATCTTTTACTTTGGTAAAAGTAGCAATACTACAGTGGAGAAATAATCTGTTACAAGTAAAAGTCCTGCTTTCAAATGTTTCTGAAGTAAAACTACAAAAGTATTAGCATCAAAATGTACTCTTAAGTACAAAAAGTAAAAGTAATAGTTATGCAGAATGGCCCCTTCCATAAATATCCAAGATAAGTAGGTAAACATAAAAAGGTAATGAAGAAAAAACATAATGTATTTATAGTGATATAGATATATAGGGTATAGATACCCAGTGATGATGATGATGATAATAATAATAGTAATAATAATAATAATATAAACAACAATATTAATAGGAATACTGCCTTTAAGGTATTAGTTTTTGATGTATGCTGAAGAGTACTTGAAGTAAAGTAGTCTTCATCAGATCACGACTGGAAGACCGCCACTTATTCCAACTCGGATTAATATATAGACAAGTCTGCTCTTGTATCCCATACTCGTGTTTAATGTGAAATTTGAATAAAAATAAAAACGTAGATCTTTTACTTAAGTAAAAGTAGCAAAACAACAGTGTAGAAATAATCAAGTAAAAGTCCTGCATTCAAAATTGAATTACTTTATATTCTGCTGGGTACCTTAACCTATAATAATACATCCTAATTTATTAGTTGATATGTATTATTAATATATTTTGTATTAATAATCCAAAGTAACTAGTAACTAAAGCTGACAGACAAATGTAGTAAAGTAAAAAGTACAATATTTCCCTCTGAAATGTAGTGAAGTAGAACTATAAAGTAGCATAAAATGGAAATACTCAAGTACAATTTTGAGGTACTTTTAGAGCTGCAACGATTAGTCAATTAATCTATTAGTTGCCAACTATTAAAATACTCACCAACTATTTTGATAATCGATTAATCGTTTTCAGTAATTTTTTTAAGAAAAAGTGTCCAAATTCTCTGATTTCAGCAATGTGAATATTTTCTGGTTTCTTTAGTCCTCTATGACAGTAAACTGAATATCTTTGAGTTGGGGACATAATAAGACATTTGAGGACATCACCTTGGGCTTTGGGAAACAGTGATCAACATTTTTCACCATTTTCTGACATTTTATGGACCAAACAGCTAATCGATTAATCAAGAAAATGATCGACAGATTATAATATATATATATATATACACGATAATGACAATAATTAGTTAGTTGCAGCCCTTTGTACTTTACTTAAGTACAGACTTGAGTAAATGTACTTTGTTACTTTCCACCTCTCGCTAGTGATGTGATGTTGTTATGATGGTCAAGCTGGTAAAGGCATTTGTTGTTTGTTCATAAGCTAGAACAGTAAGATCAAAACTTACTGCAGTAATTGGAAGAAGAAGAAGAAGAGGGCATACTTTATTAATCCCTCCAGGGGAAATTCAATTTATAAGACCAAGGGAAGACGAGTAGGAGTGGGTGAAGAAGATAAAATTCTGTTTCAGAGTACATATGAATTGATATCATGATATCAGTATAAATCACGATATAGTATATTTTCTGTAAAACCAACTGGGAAACAGTTTATGGATAGAATTATATTAAATGCCTGACAAATCAAGGTACTTCATCATATTACATTTCATGATGTGAAAATTGCAAAAATGCAATATTGTCCCAAAGCTTATTGGTTTGCAGTATTGCCTATATGGTCTAATACAGTGGTTCCCAACCTTTTTGCCTTTAAACCCCTTAAAATGGAGTGCAGTGTTTATTTACTGCATCACATGTCACATACGTCAGTGGTGAGCACCTCCACCTACTGAAAGAGTGATTTTCTCCTCTCAGTTGTTGATTTGGATAGTCTAGAGAACTGAAGAGGTCAAACAGTTCAGGATGTCACAAGAAAAAAAGCAAAGATTTTCAGAAAAATAAGCAGAATTTGTGTAACAAAAATAGTTTTTCTTCTTTCCTATCTTGTCAGTCATCTCATGACCCCTCAGATTTATCTTGTGACCCCTTGGAGGGGTTCGACCTCCAGGTTGGGAACCACTGGTCTAATATACCGAGAGATATTGAAGCTACCACGGTATGTATAGTATGACAATAGACGGTTGACATCGTCTCAAGATGTATAACGTCATATTGCCCACCTTGACTGTGTAAATACATTACAATAATCAAAATTATATGATGCTTACTTTCAGTATAACTATCAGTATATTTCCCAGCTGTAATACACAATGATTTAAATGTGTTTTTGTGTTTTGGGGCCAAAGCAACACAACACCTCGCTGGTTTTATAGTTTCAATCTCATGTGTGCAATGAAACTCCAAGAAGCCTGCATGTTATTTATTGAATCTACAATACTCTGCTGCAGTAAATGCACATATTATTGTGCAATATGCTAAAATAATTAATAAATGCATTCTCTTCTGAATTAGTAATTTGTCCGCTGTGTGTCCTCTTGTGTTTTAACTCTCAGGTTGATATTTATGTGACATTTCATTGAAATGTTGTGTGACTGGAAAGTGAGATCCATTAATAAAATCATACTTTTATTACCTTTTTAATTGGGATCAGGTGGAAATCTTCTCGTACTTGCCATTATGTCTTTTAGTGTACATTAATATACATCTCAATTATTCTCCTCTCTTATACCACCTACGTGCATATCACTTGAGTTTAGCTGTAAAACTTTCAAAACTGTCTAACTGAATAAAACGCTCTCTGAAGCACCAGTGATGTTTGAGGCTTAATACTGCGTCAGTCACATGGTATTCTTCATTAGGCTCCACAACATATTGAAATTCACACTTTTGCAGCAGTGAAACTGGTATTATCCATCCGTCACAAAGTCAAACCGAAGAGTGCGAGTTTCAGGTTGACTAGCACTTCCCCGTCTTGCTAACATGTTGTTCAAAAATGTCATCTCTTTAGTGCAGTTTCAGCCAATATTTAGCAACACGGTTTTGCGGTAATTTGGAGTTTTAAAATGCTCCATATTTCAAGGTTCAGCTTTATTATCATTATACAATACTGGATCGCCCTCCACACTACACACACACACGGAAAACGTGTAAACAAATGTTCAAATATTTAAATTAGAATACAATAAAACAATAAAAAAGGCAATTAAAATAGAACAAAGTATATACAAGTAGCACTAAAGGAAGGAATAAATGGATTGGCAACATCTGTCCTTGACATAGGATTAAATTTAAAAAGTTATTGAAATAGTTTATAAGTATGCAGAGCAATAATAAAAGGGAAGGGAAGAGAATGTTGATGTTGGTAAAGAAAAAAAAAAAAAAAATCAAGTGAGCACTTCTTTGTCATGATAACAAACAAAGCCGGCCCACTGTTGACAGTATAAATTAAAGGTCCGCTGGCTTAAAATGTGCAGTTTTTTTCATGCAAATATATCAACAAAATGTTCTACCTGTTGCTCTTCAGGGAAATACATTGCTGCCACTCAGCGACCTGATGGAACTTGGAGGAAGCCGAGGCGGGTGAAGGATGGTTATGTCCCCCAGGAAGAAGTACCAGTGTAAGTGCAGCTCTTTTTTCCCTTCACAGAACATATAAATCATCTTATTGTGAAATTAGAAGGGGATTGCAACAAGCAGGGATGCTCAGATTGATTAGGAATGACTAATATGCTTGATGCTCTCACTTCAGTTTCATCTTGTGTTTCTGTGTCTTCCTGTTTTTAGCTATGAAAACAAGTATGTGAAGTTCTTCAAGAGCAAACCGGACCTGCCACCGGGGATGAACCCGTCCGAGGCAGCTCCGCCGAAGCAGCAGCAGCAGCAAAAGATCCCCGGTTGCGGGGACGGTGAGGCAGCCGGTCTCTCAAAGTCTGCCAAACGCAACATGAAACGTAAAGAAAAACGAAAACAGCAGCAGCACCAGGACCAGGATGGGGACGCGGATGTGGACTCGGTGAGCGATGCTGTCGAGAACGTGTCCATCTCAGAGGGCGGGGAGCCTTCAGACAAGACGGCGGCGCCGGTTTCTGTCTCGTCTCCCGATGATTCCTCAGCAGCAGCTGAAAAGGCCAAGAAGATCAAAAATCTGAAAAAGAAGCTGCGGCAAGTTGAGGAATTGCAGCAGAAAGTGGACTCAGGGGAAATAAAAGAGCCAACAAAGGATCAGCTGGAAAAGCTGGGTCGAGCGCTGGCCTTACAAGATGAGTTACAGCAGCTCGAGCGTGAATCTTGAAGCAATAAAGGAACGCAGAAGAGTCGGACAGACTAAACATACAAACTACATACTGAACGACAGGGAAGGGACCTTTGCAGCTTTGTGATCATAGCTTCCATTCAACATATTCTACCTATTTGATATTCATTATGAACTGCGGAAGTGAACACAGTCCCAGCGCCTTTCAAGCAGAGAGTGACAGGACGTCGACGTAGCAGGCAACACATCTTCAGAACTGACGAGCCTGTTTTCTAGATTCACATCTCTAAATAAGACTCCTTCTCATGCACTTGTATTGGCCAGAGCACTCATTTATAAATATCTTTTAAAGACATCATTGTGAATAGTTTTGTGCGCGTCTGTCCTTTTCATTTTGTACCTTTCATGGCATCAGGTATCACTTACACATAAAATGGAACAAATATTTTCTGTTGAAGAGAATATACTTTGTTGAACTGTCTGCTCTGAGAATTAACGTTTTTGTCAATGATCGGATGGCTTCTTGTAGTCACACTAATGTTGTGGCACTGTCTATACAGTCATTACATTAATTAAAACGACATGCTGCATAAAATGTTTATCTCATATTGTTTTTTAGTAGTAAAGTGAACAAGTGAGTAGCCTGAATTAACTGGGACATTATTTTGGGAAAACAGGATGTAAATTCTTAGAAAAAGAAATCTATATTTTGGTGTCAATTGGATGGTTATTTTTGGAAACAAGTTATACACGTGAAGGATATGGTTGGTGAAATTGTATATTTTTCTTATTGTCAACAAATCCCATAAAAAGCCTGTGCCATAGAGCTCCATTGTTGTCCAAAAACTATTAAAAACACATCAATGAGCCACACTGGGTGACATGTTCCTTCATTATGATGAACATGGATACTGTAGTCACTGTGAGTTGATCCCACATGTACCGTCCTGCTGCTGTATGTACTCACTAGAGCACCAAATGTGTGTCAATCCGCAGCTGAAAGTAGTCCCCAACAAATACGCTATTTACTCCTGTTTGAGTGACGTTTGCTAAAAACTACAGTGCCCAACTGATTTAGGGAATGACTGAGCCTTTTTTAAAAATGATACAAAACATTTATGACCTTTTTTAAAAAAAAAAGATTTATGTTTTCAGTAGGAACAAATAGACAGTAAGAAAAATACAGAATAAATGTTCATCTTAAAATTTAAGCAAATGTCTCTTCTCTGAAATGAAACTGATTTTTGCAGGACAGCTTCTAGAGTAAAGGGAATGTTTTGCCCTGAGTTAGGCCTGTCAGGCAGCACTTACCATAAAGGGTTACTTCAGCAAGTTAGTCCTGTTCTTTCGTTATGTTGGGGACTCGTAAAAGACAGAATGGTTAAAATCGAAGCAGCAGAGCCTGAGATGTTCTGATTGAGATGTTCCCAAAATACAGCATCCTACATTTTCCTAATGACATCATCAGGGTTATTTTTTTCAGACTTTGGAAAACTCCTCCAGAGCCACAGAAGACATAATTCAGCAGTTTTTAAAATAGTACTCTCTGTGATGACTACAGTGAACTTGATGTGTAAAACATTGATGGACCGCTCCTTAAACTCTAATTTTAAATCTTGATTTCATACTACAAACTACTTATATACAGAATATACTGTATTTGGCATTAAAGCATACAGCATTTTTGCAGTTAGTGTACAAGAAAACAACATACTTCACAGTTTTATACTAACAGCAAATTATTACAATATGTGCACTGTCAATTAAACTGGGACTTTAGGATGCCACTGCTAATTAAATTTCACAAATAAAAGCAAAAACGGTTTTTAAAATATTCAATTTTTTGTTTTCTGAGATCTCTCTGGAGCTGGTTCACACAATTTATTAAATGTTTTATTTTAACCACCTCCCTTTCTTTTATGCATTGCATTTTGGGAGAATAGTTTACATCCCTTCAAAAATCAAGCGTATTATAGTGTGCTGACAGTTAACACGCTACAATCTCAAAACCTGCTCATAGTGGTCTGGAATTGGGACACAGCTTAAGGTTTTGTTCTGCTCCAGCAATCAATCAATAGCAGTCCATCAATTGTTGAGTTTAAGTTGGCAAAAGAGGAAGGATTTGTGCAACGCCTGAGAAGCAGAACCCAGGGCAAGAAAAGCCCATGTTAGTTTACATGTAAAAGATGCCTTCTACTGATGAGAATACAGGGACAGTCCAGTGTTTTGGCATTCAACATTGAACCAGTGGTTAAATTTAGCAACTCTAATGGTTTTAAGCATGTGTGAGCCGAGTCTCTTTCTCATCCGTCCGCTCACTTTTAATGAGCTGTACTCCACAGCAGAAAAGGAGGCGTTCTCCGTCTCCATTCAGGAGACGATTTGTAGCAATGGTTACACGGGGGCGTCATTGTTTTTCCTTGAATGGGCTCCTGCATTGTGAAGAATATAATTAGCTGTTGTCTCACAGAGGAAGTGCGGTTAGTTGTTTTCTTCATAGAGCTGTAACCATGAAGGGAAAGAATGTTATGTGGAATATTGTTTCACAAATGTAAATCATAAATGAGCAACACCACCAGTATTTCTGGTACATCTGTCACACGTTAATTAGTGTCGTCTGGAAAATAATTCACCTACAAAGTATTGTAGCTTAATTAAATATCAAGAAAGTGGGGTTCTTCCCACCACAATGACATAACTGGTTATAAGTAACCACCTTTAATAGATGGTGGGCAGATAATCTCCTTTGTTAACAGAGTTAATAATGAATTTATTTGCTTCCTTTGACGTAAACAAAATGACTCGGAAGTTATTCTTAAACACTTCAAGACAAATGGCTCTAAATGATGGTGTAAGGAGGCGTGATCGTGTTGTTAGTGTCTGAAACTGTCTTTTGTCGTCCACACATCACATTCCTTGTAAAGGTTTATTATGTGGTTTTGAGGCAGGTCCTGAACAGACTCTTGATGGTATAAAAACTGGATCCCTAAACTAAGACACTAGCTTCAGCTCTGGCACAGGGGGACCCAGAAGGACTAATACACAGAGGATGGATGTAGATGGGGGACATGCAGCCTTCAGCGATGTTTAGAAAGATCCAGAACTTGTTTATCAGTTGAAAAGGTCAACTTGCTGTGTTGGTGTCCAATTGGGAACGTTATTATTTCCCTAGTAATGGAAAAAAAATCAAACCGGAAAATGGAATATAGGCTGGAGTTAATGGTGCTTCTTATTTTTCTGACAACAGCTTCATCCGTTGCCCCGAGCAGAGAAGAATTTACTGAGGCGGTGGTAAGAAAATGCAGAAAAGTAGAGATGCTTTAGTTTAATTTATCCCACAAAATTGCAAAAACAAAAACTCTGATCAATTCCCAAGTATTTCTTGGAAGCAGTACTTAAACAATGTCCATAGTCTTGAGCCTTTATCCAGTTCTAATATTGGATTGGAGTGCAACTGAATATTAATTTTTACAGCTCAAAGCTGCCTAATAATACTGATTGTTCTTGTGTAATATTATAGAGTTACTGAGCATTTTGGTCAATATAAAATCTAAATGAAATAGCTGCAGTAAATTATTTTGTTTCTACAGAAAGAGGAGGACATTTTTTCAATTGTAAACTATTACAAATCACTGTGACGTTGCTGGTTTCATCAGGATGGTTCAAATCGATCAAAACCTTCTTGGGAAGGTTTTGTCTTGAATTACTGAACAGGGTTGTTGTAGATGAGATAAGTTGTGGTGTGTTGCAGCTGATAACAACAACCCTTTGCTCTGATAATATCAATGCCGCATAAGATAGTTAGCGTTTCATTCAGGGCACCAAAAATAGCCCTGTGAGAGTCCTTGTTGACAATGGTTAACGTCTTGGAAAACAAATTCAAGGACGTTGTTGAGGCTTTGGTGTCTTTGAGATCAACAACATGGCTTTCTACACTCCCCCATGCATACACTACATTTATTTTACAAAATACAGTTACTTCTTACTTTTACAAACAAAACACACAGTTTATAAAATAAGCTGCGTTACTGTAGATTTAACCACCCGACATTATATAAAATTTACAATAAGCTCAAAAATGACAAAAACAATGACAGGAGCCATTCTGCATAATGAGTACTTTTACTTTTATCCTTTAAGTACATTTTGTTGCTAATACTTACTAGTACTTACTTACTAGTACTTTTACTTATAAGTATAATTTTGAAGGCAGGACTTGTGTATGTGTATTTCTTCAGGTGTATTTAAGGAAGTATGGCTATCTGCACATCCCACTGGACAGTAAAGGCCAAAACCATCCACCTGAGGAGATAGTGGAAGCCCTAAGGTGACCATATTTCGTTCATTTTAACAATTCGTAAAGGTGGCTTAACATGTTCCCATCTGTTTTTATCTTTTCCCCAGGCTTGTTTGTTTATTTGAATCAGCACAAATGTCATAACGTCTTGTTTTTTCTTCGTATGTCAGAATCTTTCAGAAAGCGACGAACCTGCAAACATCAGGAAAACTGGATTCAGCCACTCTGGCGATGATGAACAAGCCTCGTTGTGGTGTAGAAGACTCTTTCAATAACAAATCTCTCAAATATCGGGTCATGGGTGGGTGACTGCATTCATATTACATATTAAGATTCTGATACTGCAGTACTGCTTGATAAATATGTAATAAAAACTAACTTAAACGTCTCCTAATTGAACAGGTCACTGGCGCAAGAAGATGCTGACCTATCGCATCTATAATTACACCCCTGACTTGGGTCAGGGAAAGACCCGTTTGGCCATCCAGAGTGCATTTAAGTACTGGAGCGACGTGTCACCTTTAAGGTTCAAGGAGTTGCAGCGAGGAAGAGCAGACATCAAAATCTCCTTTCACAGAAAAGACAAGACGTGTCCAGTGCCCTTTGATGGGCGAGGTGGGAGCAATTTTCTTAAAATCAAAACTGATGTTAAATTTAAAAAATGAAGGTTTTATGATCTCAGTGCTTCCACAAATGTTGATTTGTTAACCTTTTGATCTTTAGGTCATGTTTTAGCCCACGCTGATGCCCCTGAGTCCGGCATCGTGCATTTTGACGAAGATGAAGTGTGGACAGAAGGGAAGACCTACGGCTCCAACCTCAGGATTGTCGCAGCCCATGAGATTGGCCACGCTCTCGGCCTGGGCCACTCACAGTACTACAGCGCACTGATGGGACCTGTGTACAATGGATACCGCTCTGACTTCAAGCTTCATGCAGATGACATACGAGGGATCCAGGCTTTATATGGTAATGTGAGAATAGTATCACAGCGTCAGGGTGTGTGTGAGTACAATTTATGCAATGTGCAGTGTTGTCCCTTTTCAGGAAAGCCGGAGAAGACTCCTCCATCCAGAAATCCAAGTTTATTAGTGCCAGATGGAGTTGTTCCAGATCCTTGCAAGGCCACTGTGGATGCAGTAATGTTGGGTAAAGAGACTCTGATGCTGTCAGACTGCACACAGTACAGGAAAAACATAAAACAAGTCTTTGTATTTTATTTAAAAAAAGATATTGTACAGCTATGTTGTCTCCTGCAATGTGTCCCTGCAGGTCCTTTGCATAAGACATTTGTTTTCAGTGGTCAGTACGTGTGGACGGTGTCCAGCTCTGGCTACAACACTCCCGTCCTGATCTCTGCACTGTGGAAGGAGCTGCCAGTGAGCCTCAATGCAGCTGTTCACTCTCAGAGGACCGGCAAGTCCTATTTTCTGAAAGGTGGATTCATTTCATAGTTCTCACACGTTGTATGCCGTACAATGTTGGCAGGGTTTTAACATTTTAAAATGTTCTAAAACTGATCTTACGCTCTCCCACCGTTTAAAGAATACATCTCTTCTCTCTCCATGTGTTCTGTCACAGAGGACAAAGTGTGGAGATACACCGGCTTCAAACTTGACCACGGCTTCCCCAAGCGCTTGGCTAATATCCCTGCCAACATCGACTCAGCCTTGTACTTCAATAAGAACAAAAAACTTATCTTTTTCAAAGTGAGTGCAACAGATAATATTCACTTGGATGTATTTTTGAGATATATATTTTATGTTGGATATCTCTTTCATTTTAATCATTTACTTTAGGGCTCTGGATACTGGCAGTGGGATGAAATTGGCCCAACAGACTTCAGTTCATATCCCAAACCTATGGGACAACTCTTCCATGGCGCACCCAGCAACACTGATGCTGCATTAACGTGGACAAACGGTCATATATACTTGTTTAAAGGCCCCCAGTACTGGCGTGTAAACCAGCAGCACCAAGCAGTGGAGAAGGCCTATCCTCTAAGCACTGCCACACACTGGATGCAGTGTGACGACTGAGCCACCAGAGGCCACCAGAGGCCACCAGAGGCCACCAGGGATTCAACACAAACCTTATCCTGCACAATGACTCAATATAATTATAGTGATTTATTTGGACTCAAAAAAATGTTCACACACTGCATGAATCCCCTTGTGTGAGGAATTAGAGCTTATTTTTTTGGACAAAGTTTGCATGAAATTAACAACAGAATAAATATTTGCGTGATGTGATGTTTCTTTTTTGTGGAAATACGCTATTATTATTTAAAAAGTAGCTATTAACATACATTCAGTGGAATAAGACAAACTTTGTGCTGTGTGATTCAGTAAGATTGGATGTTGATATCCACTGATAAGGCATCTACAGTATGTAATATTCCTGAAATAAGCATCACTGCATATACAGTACTCCATCAATAGACCTTTTTCTCAGCAGACATTTAAGTCCTCCATGAAAAAGGCCTATTGTGAGGAATATTGAATGGCATTAAGGCCCCTACACACCTGTGATTCACCCACACACACGTGTGTTTTCACCGTGTGGGCGTGTACAGAATGTATTTGTTAGTTTGGGACAATCCACATACTTTATCATTCTTAGTAGAACATGTACTCTCAAAGCTTTCATAGCTGTCAAATCTTAAATAAGCATAGATCCTGAGCTGAGAAAACTTAATCTATTAAAGTAGTTAATTAGAATATGTTAATATTTGTCTTGTTTTCAGAGGTTTACCTACTTTACAACATTACTTATAGCGAGAACAACCAGTCAGGTTCTCAGTCAAAAGACGTTTTTTATAGGAATTCACTAAAAGTGCACATTAGATAACTCAGCGCGTGCTGTTCTTTCACTGTCTGGTTGAAGCTGTGGCTCATTAATAATCAGACATGCGAATATTTGGATGCTAGTTGTTTCATCTTGTCTGTCTTGTCTAGTGCTACTCCTTTCCCTGCATGTTTTTTTTATACCGACCTACTTAGTATGAATTGTAGATAACTGACATGTTATTAGTGGATATATACTGTACTATTTTGTGCATATTTATTATGTTATGTATATTAATTGTATAAGATATGTTTTTTTTGTTCTATTTCTTCAGGTGCCTTTTTAACATCTGGCCATTGACAACAGATGAAAATTATTCTGGCCAATTTACAGTTATTTTCAAATAAACTAATCAAATGAAATAATAATAAATAAAAATGACCACACGGACTTCTGTGACCTCCAACCTGAGCAGGCATCTAATCAGCGTAGAGAAGGTGCAAACACCTGTGTGGGCGTGCAGGGCCTTTAAAGGATGTTTGTACCTTAAAAGTGAGAGTGTAACTTTTGAAAAGTGAAATACCACATTCTCTCTCTTACAAATGAAAGTTCATTATCAATAAAACGCACCATTGATCAGTTCAGTTCACTCTGTGGTTTTACTGCTACAGCCTCACTTGGTCCGGTATGACCAGTAGCTAATGTTAGCAAACTATAGCTAGGGAATGTTTTGTGTTGTTTAAAGGACATTAATATAAGACAATCCTCCAAAAACAGTGTACATCAAGCTATCAAAGTGTCAAATCAGTGGTTTATTTGTTTATTGTCCAACATTCCCCATTTTTATGATGTATATCCTTAATTTAACTGCATATGTTGGTATGAATTAATTGTTTATAACCGTAATACTTAATAACTTCAAGGAATTACAACCCAAACTAATCTAGACACACGGTACAGAGTATTTGGAGAATGAAAGATTGTTGTGCCATGGTGTGAAACAAAACAAACTCGACTATGAAACACAAAGCGAGATAAGCGGTTCAAAGGATGTGATGATCACGAGTCTGACGACTGTGTATGTTGTGTTGTAATCATTCAGGGGGATGATCTCCAAGCGTCTCAAATCACACTGTGTGCACGTTGATGATTATCTGAAGAAGCCGGTTAAAGTGGACTCACGCCAGCAGTCGAAAGCAGTTGAATGGTTTCCGTGGAGGTGAACATTTCAAAGGAATTGTTTAATTGTCAGTACAACAGATATTTGACGCTGTGTGTTCCCTCAGACTGTAAAGACAGGGGAGGCAGCAGTCAGAGGCACCATGGAGCCCGTCTCAAAGTCAAAGTCAATTAGAGTGTGTGTGATGGTGCTGACGCTGCTGATGGTGGAGGAGCCTGTTCCCATCTGGCGCTCCTGAAGGCTCTGGAGATAACTCTGAAAGGCAAACAGGAGGGAGACACATTGTTATCGCACTATTGTTACTCCACTACATTTGTCTGACAACTTAAGTTACTTTTCAGATTACAATTTTTCATACCCTTCCTGTCCAGTGAAAACCACGTATCTCCAAATTTGGTGATTTTGATAAACTGAAGGATGAAGCGTTCCTTTATGTGTTGAGAAAATTCTCCTACTTCTTAAGCTAAATAAACTATTTAAACCCTCCTTGGATCAGCTGGAAATTGCATCATCACAAAGCTGAAAACAGACTCACAGGACAGCGACACTACAAACATAATGATGATCTTATAGACCATGATGCATTGCTTTAGATTAAACTAGCCAACAGTATATAAAGCAATTAAAATTACCTCAGGCTTAAACATCTACAGCAGTAAAATGCAACATACACATGAATGCAGCAGTAATATTAATCCAGAAACATCAGATATGATGCAGAACTTTCACTTGTAGTGGAGTATTTTCGCTGTGTAGTATTAGTACTTTTACTTAAGTAAATGATGTGAATACTTCTTCCACCACTGGAAACTGAAAACATTTATCGTCAGGGCTAGACTTTCTGAGGAAATTAAAGCGAATGAAAACTCATGCTGGATGATTCATTTTAATCTCAGCCACTGACCGGTGCCAGGACGTCCCCAGCGTAGCGTTTCAGCGGTGGAGGCCTCCGCCGACGGTGTGGTTGAGGTCTTCTCCTTGACTCTCTATATCTGTGCTTCTTGGCATGTTTCTTCTGTTTTTTGTGTGCAGCTGGGAAGGAAAGGAAATCATAAGTATATAACACAGAGGGAGGTTTTGAGCTCTCAGGGGCCTATATTTAACATGAAAACAGCCTGAGTTTGAATGCATCAGTAGGTGCAGATTTAATTAGACTCACCTTCTGTGTGTGATACTCCCTTGGCAGTAAACCTCCATTGCACTAACACACCTATCAGACTCATAACAGGCCATATCCCAGTGATCGCCCAGTTAAACCAGCAGAGTGGACGTGGGGCAACTTGACTAAGTATATCATACACCTGATCTGGCAGCATAAACGTCCCCACCATGTAATCCACACACAGCATCACAGTGGTAGCTCCAATGACAGACGTGTAGATGATGGTGAACAGTTTCTGCCACTGAAGTGTGAAGACTGCAGTGACAATGCTGGCAGCCAGGACGGCACTGAGAGGCACCCAGGCTGGAGTAAGACTGTGAAACTGTCCGATAACCACCAGGATGGTGAGGGAGAGCAGGCTTCCCAGCTGCAGGCCACTGAGGAGGAGTCCCATAGTGGACACCAGCATGGTCATCAGCCCGCAGAGCACACCCATGCCCAGGCCAATCCCTGCCTTTGTCTCTGTCCCCAGCTGGGCGCCCAAAACGGGCTCCTTGTGGTAAAACAGGAGTACGGCTGCTGAGCTGAACATGAAGCCAGAGAAGAACATGACCATCTTGAAGCTGCGGTATCCTGAAAAGTGGAATAAAAGTCAGCCTTAATCAAAAAAAACATCTTCTCATCCATGTATATAATCCAAAATGGAGTAAGTATTTTACAATTGCTTTGACCGAGAGTTTCCCTAATTCTCGCTTTTAAACACAAAATACTGTCCTCACATACAAAGTGCAAAACACAATCACATGCTAAGTCCTCAAAATGAAGCCATTTCATGTTAGCACAAGTTTTGATGCTTATTACAAAGCGTACAAACCTCTGAATCAGTGCAAATCGTTGTTTGCAAGCATTTCTCCTTATTTAGTAACTACATTACTCTTGTGAGCAGCTTTGCAACATAACTGTAGTTTCTTTGCACTTGATTACTTATCTACAAAAGGTTGTTGTGTTACAGTAGTGGTAATTGCGGTTTAATATTATATGCTTTCCAACATTACAGTACTACTGTAGCTTACAGTATAATTAAACTTATAAGTGATTGAATTCATAATCTATATTTACAGTAACACAGCATATTCAATAAATAAAATGTTTTCAAAGGTCATTCTTACTGTAGATAATTCAAAATACAGATTTCTGCATAAATTGCAAATTTTTCTTTCATCACTTGTTTGTATAATTATGAGGAAATTAGAATGCAAACCCTCATTTTATGAGAACTAGTTACTGTTTTATAGCATTATTTAATAATGTTTCATGTTCATTGTAAAATGCAACAATGGTGATTAAAATTCAGTGATACACATAACTTTATTGTGAAAACTAAGGCAAAGCAAAGCAAGCTAAAGAGGAGATGTATAGCCTGCTGTTAGTTTGGATAATGCATTTACTTAAAAGCTTGTAGGATAGATTCTGAATGTCCTCACAAGCCTACATATAAATGCTCAAACACTGAGGAGCATACCAGTACTACAGTACTTTCACCAGTTTCTTGACTTGAGCCTTTAACTGAAATCTCACTGCAGATGCTGATGGGTCACACATTGCTGAAATACATTTTATAAGTGAATTTGTTCCAGTATTCATGTCCAGCTGCAACATCTGTCATTAACGTTTTTAATGTGAGTATAATATCAGTACTCAGAGCTCACTCTCTCTTCATATTTTTGGTCACAATAGCAAATTACATAAGAAAACATGACTCTGACAGCACTGCCTCCGCCTGCACCACCGAAACTGCTGTTTTTCTTCAAATGATTAATTATTTACATTCATAAAAGTCCTCACAGGCAACGCTAACACGCTGTGAGAGTTACTGGGAACACAGACTTTGGCAGCGTGTGTGTTTGCATAACGTCACATGTTTTAGGTCCATAGGACACACTGCTCCTACTCCTACTGTGTGTTTTGGATTTTTGTCCACATATTTTCTCAGTGAAAACAGAGACTGTTTTGCCTTATATTACTTTTTTGGGGGTAAATCTCCCTCACAGCACATTACTCAACAGACAGCTCTACAAACTGCCGTTACCTGGACCGTAGATGTTGTTTATAAAAATTACAACAATCACTGTCAGAACTCAGACGACCTTTTGTCAGGTTAACACTGTGAAACAAGTGAGATGTCAGACAGAGCAGCAGGTGGCACTTCATTAATGCTGCCTGTGTCAAATTCAGATACAGGACGACCCATCTGCCTCCTCCAGCTTTGTGCTCATCCACCCTAAACCCCTGGCAGCTTCCAGACACCTGCCACTGTGGGTTTAAGCCGTCAGGTGAGCTAATGAAACATTTAGAGTATGAAAACGCTGACAGCAGTGGCTTTAAGTAGCCTGTCCTTACCTCTAAAACTTGTGTACATTCACATTTAATATTAGTTCAGGCATCATGAATACGTACCGAAAAAGCAGTAGATGAGGCCGAATGAGAGGCAAACAGAGCAGACGATAGATGGGATGACTTCATACTTGATATTAATCTCAAGCGTGCATATGTCCACCTCAGCTAAGCCAGCTCCTGGCTCCTCAGTAACATAGACTGAAGTGACTGCCATCTTCGAGGATTATTACTTCTATTGCTGTGAGGCTGGTCTGGATGCCAATCCGCTTTGTTCATTGAAGGGGGGAAACTGGAATGTCCTGCATGTGACGTTCAGGGAAAGAGGAAGCTCCTGCACGAAGAACTTGTACTAAACTGTTTCCTGTTGTGCACCTGCAAAAAGAGGAGAGTGTGTTCGGCTTCCATGGCAACATAAAGTCAGCTCTAGTTTTTGTTCCTGGCTGCTAACTTGAGAGTTATTAATCATCGACTCTTATGACTAACTTGGGACGTAATCCTTCAAAATATTACTTTTATTCCGTTTGAGACGTCATGATGCTTTCAGATGTTGTTATTTAAGTGGGAATATGAGAGGATATGTCTCTTTCCCACGTGCAATTCCCTGTTCAGGAACCAGAGAAGGAAACTGGGGTTCCCCTCTGAGTTTAACGTCTCTCTTTCCTGGTTCTTTTGTTCAAGAACAGGATACAGATGAGGAAATGACCTGGTGGCTCGCTGCCATCGTCATAGGGCCTTATTGTTCTGAGCATGTGGTTTGGTACTCTGCTTACCAAACAATATAACAAAAACAAACAGCTCAACAGTAATGCAAGACATGCTAAAACCCAATAAAGAGATTAAGTGGTGAAAGAAGTACAGAGAGCTTTAATTAAGTAAAAGTGGCAATACCACAGTGTAGAAATATTCTCTCCTGCTTTCAAAATCTTATTTAAGTACAAAAAAATGATCTTAACGTATATTATATTATCGGATTATAATCATTAATGCATTACATAGTTACAGCTGGTAAAAGTGGAGGTCATTTGAATTACTTTGTATACTGCTGAGTAGTCTTATCTTAACCGATAATAGTTTGTTTGTCGAGTATATTTTGTATCATTAATCTGAATCTGTTATCAGATAAAGTGGAGTAAAAAGTACAATAGTTGTCTCTGTAGTGGGATAGAAGTATATAGTAGCAGAGAATGGAAATACTTACATAAAGTGCAAGCACCTCGAAACTGTACAAGTACTTCAGTGACTGTACTTAATTACTTTCCTCCACTGGCAACAGCTTTGCATCACTTATAAACTGAAATAAATCAATAATAATAATGTTGTTGTTTTGTTTTTTTAACTCAGGAAGACTAATAATCTACCTGTGTGAAGGCATGTTTACACACTCCTCTTATGTTGGCTCAGAGTACGGCTGTCTAGCTGCAGTGTGTATTACTGCAAGGACCTTTTAAGCTGTTCAGGCAGATACCACGGTCAGCAAATGGAATTAGAGGAGCTTTAGCAGGTGAGTGATTCTCCTGTCTGTATACGTCCTCTTGTAAAGGTGAGTGTAAAACACAAAAAACACTCACACTTTCTAATAAGTCCCTGGTAAAAATCTAAATTAATTCTCTGTGGAGAATGAAAAGTTACTGAAATAATTCCTTTTTTATTGGTTTTGTGAGATTCCACTTCATGAAAAATGTTATTTCTGTATCTTCATTCTGCAATAAGTGACAGTATCATCATCTACAAGATCAAAGAATTTCCAGACAAAATACCAGCGATAAAAAACAATGATAAATCTGACAAATGAAAGCATGAAATCAAGAATAACATGTCTGTGCCCTACCTGGAATGAGGCATATCTTCACAGAGTAAACGTGAGCTTTAGCAGAGAAACAGAAGTATCTTCAGCGGTAGTTTGTCTCCAGTAAAGCCAACAGGGAGCGAGTTGTCAGGAGTTTGTCAGGAGTCTGTGTGGTTCCCTCTGTGGGTGCGACTCAGCGTCCGACCTGTGCTCATGTGAACAGCTGACGCCTGACTCTGAGAGGGAGACCATCTGCTGCCAAGTCCAAGGCCGAGCCAGCTGAGGGCTCAGCTCTCACTACCCATGATCCTACTGGAGCCTCGACTCTGTGTCTGCATCATCACGTCAGAGCTTTATTTCACTCAATGTGGCACTTTTAATTAAGGTTAAAGTTGGCTCAAGGTAAAAGGATGTTGTTGTGGACCCTGTTTTGACCCCTAAAATGTCTTTCCTTCTAGGACTTTCCTAAATAATCTCATTTAACCCCTTACTTATTGGATGCCTCATTTTGTTGAAATATCATGTTGAAAATGAGATACAGTAGAAAATTTGAAAATCTCTAATTCATCATTGTTTTGCATTTCATGTTTTTATGGTTTTACATGACATACACTCTTTTAGTTATTTAATTAAACCAATTAAAGATAAAAAAAAAATCTCTATAAGACATTTAGAGTGGAAATCGGGGTATATGTATATATATATGTAAATTTTTATATATAATCTTCCCTGTGATAATTGTGGAAACACCAGATTCTCTCCAGAAGTCAACGTGTGGCAAAGTAAAAAGTGAAAAAGAAAAGAGTGAAGGTGGAGGAGAGTAGAATTTAACACTTGATGACTGACGACTGATAAAGAGCTATAAATCAAATTTACAAAGCTACATGCAGATATGATAAAGACAGGAGAATAAAGAGTAAGTCGAAAAACTATACAATAAATGAGCATTTGTACAAAACTGATGTTCAATATCCAGACATCAGGTAATAGGCAGCACAGAGTCATGTTTACCAATCGGGCTGGTCTTACACAGTTGTACCAAAGGGAGTAGTGAAGCAAAACAGGCTGTCTTATGGGTCACTCCTGCTTTCCATGGGCAGAGAGTTCAACTTAAATGAATCATTTCTTGTGGGAGAAGAATAACACCGAATTCATTCAGGAAATCAGGGTGCCATACTTGTTAAATCTGAAAATCCTTTATTTTCCCATGAACATGTTGCCTAGTGTAACTTTTAGCTTTTATTGTTTTCCCTCCACATGCTGTCTCTATAATCACATGTACTTAGAGTAAGATTAAGTTGGAAGTTAACACTCTATCAAGAGGGAGATGCTCGGTCAATCTACAGTATATTGATATTTTACGCAGTCAAGCTTAAAATATCACAGAGCCATACATGTTGTTTTCAGCAGACCATGAAAGACCTCACATCCAGTCAACGGCTGAACTATGGCACAAACACAACAGCAAATGTCAGGGGGGAAGGAGCAGATTAATAATGACAGCAGAGATGGTCTTAACTGCAGGGACACTGAGCTGCAATAAGGTTGACATAGCCGGTGAAATGGAGCTGTCTGGCAGAATTAAGTTCCTCTTGTGAGAAGCGTAATAGAGACGGGGACCGGCTTGTAGGCCTTTCATCAGTCAGATATGTCTCTCTATTGTCTGCTGCAGGAGATCAAAGGACAGCGTGCTTTTTAAAAGTTGAGAGATCAGGTAAAAACTGACAAAAGTACTTTTGTGAGAAAAGATGGAGGGCTTATTTAATTCATTTTTAGCTAGCAGCTCCAGGGATGGCAGTGTTGGTCTGTCGGGCCCCCACTTTGGTTCGGACTGAAATATTTTAACAACTATTACACTGACTGACATTAAATTTTGTGCAGAGTCCTACTGACTTAGGTGACCCCTTGACTTTTCCTCCAGCGCCACCATGAGGTTGACTTGAGGTGATCCCTAAATAACTTTTTATCTGGCGCCATCATCAGGTCAAAATTTGTGCAATACTTTTGTTTGTTTCACATCGGCCTCAGCTTTACTTAGCAAATGTTGAATGCAAACATTGTGTCTGCTAAACATCAGTTAGCATTGTCATTGTGAGCATGTTAGCATGCTGATTTTAGCATTCAGCTCAAAGCACCGCTGTGCCTACAGTTAGCGCAGCCCATGGATGTATTATGAGACCTGGATACGACGCCGCCGCTCAGCCTTGCTTCTAATGTTTTCCAGTGGCCACTTGCGGTATTGCAACAAAAAATGCATTTTCCCCATAGATCACCATTGTAAAAGAGACTTCCATAAAACTGTTGACAGGACACCTCCAGCTATAAACATGCTCAATTATTACTCTTTGTATTGTATATTTTTAAGCCATGGAGGTTTAATCTTTGTAAAATTTTTTCAAAGCCCAGAAAAGTTATTTTTGTTCTGAATAAGGTCATCGCTGTGTAAGAGCAGCCCGGCTGGGCCAGAGGCATGATGGGATTAACACTACTGCGCATATTCAGTGGGCCGCATACCCTGGAAGTAAACCCGGAGCTAGAAACTTTTTTGGCATATGCGCCAGGCGAGTAACTCTTATTGGACTGAATAGGCGCCATCTTTGGATCCAGTATCCAGTTCTTATAATAAATCCATGGTGCAGCCTCACAGGGCGGCTAGCGTGGCTGTAGACTCTCATTTGCATGTGACAAGCTTAAATAATTATATTCATTTTTTGCAGCCAAGTGATTCTTATTTTCTTGTGTTGTTCCTCTATTGAGATTAAATTAGTTTCAAAGTAAGCAATGTGTCACTCTCCTAACAGGAAATTATTGACACAATGGAGATCAGTCCCGAAATTGCTTCTCTTGTTGCAATTTAGGCTGCTTCTCTGGTTATATTATCTGTTCTCTATTTATCAGAAATCACAAAATAATAAACATTGAGAGGATAAGAGTATAGGAGAGAAAAATGCTCCCCTCCAGGGACCTCTCTGTGTGTGATTCTTTATGATGTTTTTGATTGCAGAGCAGGGAGTATTGATCACGACTGACCATTCCACCTCTGCACATGAAATGTGTGTCTCACCCGAATGGTTTAAAGAGAAGGGGGGTTATACTGGCTCTGTGAAAAATGCTTCAATCAGAGAGAATACATTAAGTTGGATGATTTAGATATCTAACCGCAAATTTCTGGCATCTAACTGTATGACCCCCCCTGCATTATAATAGTTCCTAATATACAATATCTAATGATTTATAGATGCTGAATGTACAAAGGAAAAAGAATAAATAGAGCGATCATGTGCTTATTTATAATAACATCATTTTGTCAAAGCCTCAAACGCATCAAATGTACAACAGCACTATTTTAAACAGCGATCAGGAAAGTTTTTCAATTCCAAACACAAAATATTATTTTATATCCATCAGAAAACAACATTACAGTAACACGGCAGGGTGCTGACCAGACCAAACATTTCCTGTTTTGGCTCACTTTTGGCATTTGTACGAAATGAATCAATTATGTGTACGGAGTGTTGTTGTTGCTGAGCGCCTCAGGCTTGTATATGTTCTGAAAAAAGGAAGAAATTCAAGTGTTATGAAAGACTTTACTCATTTTAATCCAGTATGCTAAATGTTCCTTATTTTCCAAGTTTGTCATATGAATCATTTACAAATCTGAACAATTATTTATGTTCAAATTTATAGAAAATACAACACAGATGTTCAGTTAATGATCTTTGCAAGATTTACAACTCATGATTCATTTGACATATTAGATGATAGATGAAAGGTGATAGACACAGTACATGATTAAATACACTGATTTACACAGTGGTGACGCTATCAGACACTATCAGTGAGAGATATGGACCGTCAGGCATCTCCTTAACACACAGGAAGTATGCATGATCACTCTGTTACAAGATTATCAATCTTCTGGTGGCAGAATTTATTATTCAAGGAGGGCTCACACGTCCCTCTGCTTCACATCATGCAGCAGTGACATATAAGATAGCCATACATGCTTACAATTCACTTATACAGGCTCACTAACACCTCCGTTTGTTTCTTCTGCACAATTGATATTTTTATTGACTGTAAATGTAACATCTCAGACAGAAATATTGACTGAAAACCAAACATGGAGGCCACAGAAAGGTTCAAAGTACACCGTTAACCACGAATCGATATCATAATGTTTGCCACAGCTGGACAGAGTAATGATGAAAGCTTTGTACATCTACTGAAGCATTTACTCACGTGCGTGCTTTGTGTTTAAAAGTGCCTGAAACAGTTCATGGTTTCAGCTTCTCAAATGTGACAGTTTGCTGCTTTTTTTTGTCGTAAAAAGGCAGAAAACTGAATAATTTTGAGGTTTGAACTGTCAGTTATATAAAACAAGACATTGTATCTGTAATGGAGACTATAATATAGAATAAATGGATTGATCAAGAAAATAATTAGCTGATTAATCCATAATGAAAATAATCATTAGTTGCGGTCTTATACAAAATAGTTTAAAATTAGCTTTGCTTTAACCAGCTACAACAGTAAAATCCTGCTTTTACATTCATGAATGAGTAACAATAATAATAATAATAATAATATCTAATGATATAATATATAATAGTACATATACTATAGTATGCCATTAGATATACTATATACACCCAAAGCTGCCATTTCTCTGCACTGAGTACTTTTACTTTCGAGTACATTTTCCTGATGATACTTTTACTTAACATTTTCAAAATAGGACTTTTACTTGTCATGGAGTATCTTTACAGTGTGGTATTAGTACTTATATAAATTTACATTTTACTTAACATATAACGTGAGCTTTAGAGGTGCTGGTGGGTGGATTCCTAACGCCAGGCTAGCTCTTTCCCCCTGTTTCCAGTCCTTGTGCTAAGCTGAGCTAACCAGCTGCTGACTGTAGCCTAATATTTAATTTATAGATATGATGCTGGTATCCATCTTCTCAAATAACTTTCTGCAAAAAAGCGAATAAGCACATTTCCCGAAATGTTTAATTATTGTTAAAGAGATTAGCTTTATTAAAGTGTTCTTGTTTTACCAAAAGTAAAATAATAACTATTTCCAGGTGTTTAGAGAGAAGAAGCTTTAATGTTCCAATTAAAACTGTATCATTCAAGCAATGACATTATGTTTCTATGGTTCCTGTAACCTGATGTAGGTTATTCTGAAGAGCAGAGAAGAGCATTAAACTCCTGTATACATGTACATACAGCTGCACACATCTTCTCCACCACCGCTTTAACAGCACACGATAAGAGCTCAGACCGTCTCATAGCAACCTCTCTTTAATCTCCACATTGAAGGAGGACTCTGATGCTAATAACCCCCTGATTCTAAATGTATATGAGAGATTCAGCAGAGTAGGAAAACTCGATATTGTTTCAGTGTATGTTTTCATACAGTATGACAGTCGGATGTGGTATTAAGATGAGGAGACTCCCGTTAGGATTGAAGCCTGGATGTTTGATGAAGAGTATTAGCTCATAAGTCATATTTACAGCACGCTGGGAGTTTTATGATGCATACCATCAATAAATTCAGAGTAATAAAGGGAGGATTTTCTATTCCAACACTTGCTGGTGAATAAACTCACACGGACACAGTGGTTGTGCCGTACATCACTAAGTATGCAGTGTATTCATGCTGACAAAAAGATTAAAAAGGATTCTGAAAAACATTCATATTAAAATAAATGTGGTGCTGATGGGCAGTTCTGTCCCACAATTCAACCTGCAACAGAAACAGAGGCTGCATCCGAAATCAGTCCCTCGTTCACTCATTCCCTACTCCCTAGTTTACTCTACAGTGAGCTGTAAACTGAGATTTCGTACACTAAATCATCATCATATTGCGTCATCGTTCTCATGTAAAAATGCTTGAAAGTGGTAATTTTTGCATCTGTAAAGTACAGAGATTGCATCGTGGGGTTGTTGGCAGAACGTAGTCGCCATGTCATGGACACTTTGCACTTTTTCTGTTGCATTGTGGGAATTTTTGAGGGCGCTACGTTGTGGATAACTTTACACACTCAATTCCGAGACTCAAATAAAATGGCTGACAGTAAAGATAATGCACTTGGGAGTGATTTCGGACACAGGCAGACATCGGGAGACTCACCTAGACGGTGGCGTGACAGCTCTGATAACAGCTCATTTAAGTTTATAAAACAGACTGTCATATTTTGAAAGTTGCAGCTCCGATATGATGTGTCATTTCCTGTCAGCACAGCAGTACGTTAATTTGCTGTATACCAACTGCCAAAATATAACACTATGAAGATGAGTGTTGTCTTTGGAATATTAATATGGAATTGAGGGAAAACATTTGGTGTAATGAGAGACTTGTACCATTAGGTGGCTACTCTGTCCCTGTCTGTCCTGTTGTGATAAGAGCAGTCGATGAGGGGCTAACAACACAAACTATCTCCTTAACATCAACATAACCGCATGACAGTCTCTATAATAGTTACCTGAACAGTTCTCTTACTTTCTGTCATCACACAACAAGGTTTACGTAGATTAAATCCACTCACTGGGGATTTCTGTGGCATTGCTATGGTGATTAATTGGCTCCTTAACAAGTGCACTGCCATAGCCTTTTATACAGTGTCCTTTATGTAGTTAATATAAGTGATATTTTATCACTTCTTTTGTTTTTACAGGTTTGTAACAGTGTATGTGTCTGACACAATAATGCACCATTTGTCTGTATGGACTTCAAGGTCAATCTGTATATCATTTAGAGAAATTTGTAAATAGACTCAAAGTTAATTAGTGAAATAGAAATGTTCCCTTAGAGTACACTCACACATCCCAGCATGTGAATCAGGGTCACACTGGCAAACATTCAGTCCAATACAACACTGACATTTCTGCTTTAACTCACTGTGACAACCCACTTTTATTTGGGAAACTAGTGGCTCCAGTGCACTTCAGAGATCATGGTCTGATGAAGTTACTTCTTATCTTCATCAGCACACAACAGAAGGAAAATCCCAAAGCCACCATGGTGGATGCTCTTTATTACCTTGGGTGGATCTGTACAAAATTTCATTGGAAACCCATCAAATAGTTGTTGAGATATTTCAGTCTGGACCAAGCTGACCTACAGACCAACATAAAAAGAATCTCTTAAAGGACATTCAAGCACTCTAAACCTTTACCTTATTTAATATATCAGCTGCTTTTAAGTACTAAATATAGGATATAAGTAGATTGAATTCTGTAAATATTTGACTGTTTAACTCTCATGGCAGTATATTACGCTGTACTTTAAAACCAGGAATCACAGTTGTAACATAAATAGAAGTTTTGTTTATACTTGTTTATACCTCTGTGTATCATGAACTTATGACATAGCTCTCTCCAGCTAATAAACCACGCTCACGCTTCTAATACAAATACAATATTTCACCCCGAGGTAAGACACACATCTAGATCTCATCTAAGCTTTTTCTATTATCAACTGAAAAACTCTTGTTTGTAGTTGATAAAAGTTAGAACATCTCATATGGCTATTTATCTGATCATCTGTACACTGATTTAAACCAGTGGTTCCCAACTATTGTGGCTTGTGTGTGGCCTTAAGATGAGAAATTATCCAGTCGTTCACAAGCAAAAGCACTGATTAGAAAAATTAGAAAGAATTAGAAATATATTTTGTCTGCTTTCCAAATCATTTTACTCGTGACCCCTCAGACTTCTCGTGTGATCTTAGGGGGGTTCCCGACCCCCAGTGTGAGAACCGCTGCTGTAAACAATACTAATCTACACTACAACTGTGAAGATATTAAGCTGCAGCACTGGTAAACATTTTGAATTATGTTCAGCTGTCAGAATTTTATATTTTTAGCAAATAAATCTGTATTTTTTCAGTTTCTAATAAAACGTAAATTGTAATTAGTTGGAAAAAGCTTTTCTAATTATTTTTGGGGTTAGAGGAAGATATTTTGGTTAGAACTGTAGTGCAGGACCATAACATATAAATGAACGTCCGTTACATTCAAACCCTTGCCAAACAAGTTCACACAATGCTGATTAAGTCTATCACCGCCAGGTAAATCTGTATATCGGAGGTTTTAAATGTGGTGTCTGTGGCGACATTCCCGCTCTGGCGCATGATGCGTTTTTCGTCAACCAGCAATGATTGGTTTGCCAGAGCTGAAGGGTCAGGAACTCGCGCATGCGTACGTCTAAAACGGTAGGTCTGCGGGGGCTCTACGGCTCTGCAGGTCGATGATATTGGCTGAAGGGGCGAGCAACTGTAGCGACGGAGTAGGCTACAGCAACTGTAGGAGTATGGAGGAAAAACCTAAGAAGCATCCAAGAAAAGTTTCTGATGCTCCAGATAAAAAAGAAACTTGACGTTCAGAGGAAGGATTACAGCCAAAGAGAGAAAGCGATCGACGGGGAGGACAAAAACATAATGTTTCTGTGGTGTAGCTTTTCCTCGTTGGAGAGCGCTGAAAGAAGAGAAGGACTGAGGGCAGACATGGGTGTCGTGTTAGTGCTCTTGGACAGATTGGTATTTGTACAATATTTGGAGTAGGTTATGTAGCTATTACATTTACTCTACCTAAATAACGGATTATTACAGTGTTTGTGTAATCGCTCTCACTGCCAGAAGGGGGAGACAAAAGTTACGCACTGCAGGCTTATGACGGCTCACTCCAACTTTTCACACGTTAAAGGAATATTCAGTAAAAAAAACAAAATAATTAAAAGTTTAAAAGTATTACGTTTAATTACACTTAATTACACGTTTAAGACACATTCAACGTATTAACACCCACTTCTATGTTAATGTTTGCTTTGAAAGTACTGGAATAAGGCATCAGATGTGCTAAATCCCATCTCATGCCTCCCTGCTTTGTGTCTTAACAAAGTCTGCTCTGTATTATGTAGTTTCAGTGAAGGAGCCTTTAGAACAGACAAATTCATTCAAACATGGGAGGATTAATGGACAAGAAATAATAAACTCATGCAGGGTAATGGGCTTCCTGAAACAATGCAAAACACTCAGGCTGGCCTTTGATTATTTGTGTTGATACTAAGAAGAGAAGAGCTCTTCACAGATGCAGTGGATAAATAATTCATTCTCACAGAAGAGCAGCTCTTTTTGTTCTCTCTCAAATTAAAATATATTATACTAGCTGCTACCTATCTTACTGTACGAGCTGTTACTCATCCTATGATTTATTCATGATCTTCAAATAAAGCTCAGTGTGGTATAGCGGCTTTTTGAGGTTCATCTGTGATACACGTATCAGCAGTATCTAAATGATCTCAGGCTATTTTGCCTCAGATTATGCTACATTTGCCAATAAGAATGTGTTTGAAGATAGGGGTTGTAATTTATCAGAGCTCCAACGATGGAAATTTACATAAAAATCACAACATAAAATATAAAAAAAACATGATGACGCTGATGCAGCTGCCAAAAGCCTTGTTTTTAAAACTAAACTCTTCAAAGAGACGTACCCAACATAAATATCCATTATGCAGTGGTGGAAGAAGTAATGAGATTTTTAAAGTAAAACTAGTAATACAACACTATAAAAACCACACAAGTCAATGTTACAGTACATTATATTATTGGCTTATTATTACTTTGCCTTACTGTGTAGGAAGCATGTGTTTAATGTTTTAGTTGGTTTAGGTAGAGCAACACTTTACTTACTTTATATCCTGTTAGTTTATCTATAACAATGCATCATATTTTAAAATATGTTTCGAATATAAATTCTAGATCTGCAATGCAACTAGTAACTTTACCTGCCAAATAGATGTAGATTAGTAAAAAGAACAATGTTTCCCACTGAAATGTAATGGAGTATAAATATAAAGTAGCAGAAAATGGAAATACTCAAGTAAAGTACCTCAAAATTGTATCTCAGTACAGTACTTTGGAAAATGTACATAGTTATCTTCCACCACTGATGTTATTATCCTTTTTTGCATGATTTAATTTTATCAACGTAGTACACATGTAATGTACTTATATAGTAAACAGAAGCATTGTGTGTTTAAAAAGTCTTTGTCCAAAAGAAGCTTGATAATAATAAGCTGTAACCTTTTCCACCCTGAATGACTCTGCATGTTTTGCCTATTTTCTGCACGTGGACCGCAACAATCACAAACATAGCCGTCAGCCTTATGCCGACTCATCTGTGCAGCATCTGTTTGGTCATTAAAGCCTTGAATGTGCCCAGTGGTGATGTCCGGGCTTTAAATGCATTGTGAGTGAATGCTGAGGGTTCGCTGTGTTCCAGGAGTGAGCTTTACTGTGTTTAAAGTGTGGAGACACAGATGGATATTTCAGCGTACATGATGTCTATAATTGGATGTATAGAAAGAACTACATTAATAAAAAAGAACTCTTTCTATTAGCATCCTCACAGTGTTATGGTTTAGACAGCACTGCTCTGGGCCCAGTTGTTCAGAAGGAATCTGATCGGATTGGATCAAATCATGAAAATGGTTGTTTAAAAGAAAAAAAGGGATTCTGAATTCGGATTAGATCATGTAATCCAGTCTTGGTATTGATCTGGATCAAACCTTCAGTAGGCCTATGTGTTGTTAAAAACTTCTTAGTGGGATTGGGATACCTTTGATCTAAAAAATTGGGATTATCCTGATCCCAGCAGAAGGATGGATTCAGGGTGGATTTCAGGATTTTAGGCCTATAATGTCTTTCAGGACAGTAAATTTTAAAAAAATAAAGGATTTTGTCCCCATAAAACAGTCCCCCAAATAGCTGTCAATATAAATAATTTAATGTAATTTCATTTATCACTTCATATTAATTACAATGACACAGTCAAAAGTAGTTTCTAATAATTGCATCCCTTATTGCACGTCCGCCCATCATTCTGAGAGAACGCCAGAGGTTGGTCTGGGTCTTCAAATAAAAACGCTTAAAGTGACCCCACGCTGGCTGTTCTACATGTTGTTCTTTAGTTGCCTACATTGTGATATGTAGTCCCGTTTAGAGCACTGCTAATCCAGATTTAGTAATCTTGAAAAGTTTGTATCTGGATCAGGGTGATCCAATCCGATGTTGCTTTGAAAAAACCGACACAAAAGTAAAGTGGATTAGCTGATCCTGGATAGCGAAACATGGGATTTCCAAATCCAGATTAAATTTTTTGAACAACTGGGCCCTGGAAATTCTTGAGCAGTGATTAAACAAAGACATTTTAAAGAAAAGTTTGCCTTTTTGGGAAATAGGCTTATTCACTATCTTCCTACCAGCACCACTAAAGCACACTAAGTGTTTTTATGCTTAAGTTTTTGTACAAATTTGTCACCTGTCAAACTGCCTGCCTGTCTGCCTGCCTGTACCTACCAGTAAGCCTTGTTCTTCAATAAATCTCTGAAGTTATCCTGCTGTGTGCGGTCTGCATTTGGGTCCTACCCCCTGTTCCAACTCTCCAGCACACATTGTAACAGAATTTTACAAACAAGGTATAATTTGAGCCTTTATGCTATAAACTAAGCTGACGGATTTAACAGACAGATATGAGAGTATCGATCTTCTCATCTATCTCTCGGCAAGTAAGCAAATAAGCATATTTCCCTAAATGCTGAACTATTTCTCTAAAATAAATTCACTTCATTGTGGCAACGTTTCTGCTATGCAAACATATAAAAGCGTTCTCCCTTTTTTTATCCTCTTTTTTTGGGAATATTTTAAACTCCACATTTTCTCTGTTAAAGAAGCTTCATAGTACTCTATGAAGTACACTTCATTAACATATAAAATTGCTGTGAAAAAGTTTCTGTTTAATTTTTTTCCAGTTTTTTTTTCAGTGACATTTGTAAGTCAATGTTGTAAAAGGTTTAGTGCATGTGAGTGGGCACAATTTCTATGGTGTGAGTGAAAAGGAGAGGAATAAAGAAACCTGATCATACTGAAAAACACTGCTGTCACCAGCTACTAAAACAGTCTTTTCAGCCCAAGTGTTGGGGAAAAGCAAGTGGAGGAAAATAATCATAAAAAGTCCTTAATTGTCACTCTGAACTGTTTCTTTGTGATATGAAGGCGAATACTTTCAGACATCACCTTGCTGGTTATTTTCTGCAGAGGACTTAATAAATCTGTGATCTGACAAGTCCCTATTTAGAGCCGCCATCACCGAGCAGAGCATGCTGTCAAACAACGCGACATAATGGGCCAAACTGCCACTATTTGTCAAAGTTGTTGCTTTAACAGAAGTTGTATCACTGCAGAAAGTGGCCAGCATCACTTTGAATCATATCTTTAGTGTCCGTCTGGGCATTTGAGTGTAGCAGAGGAAGGACTGTAACTGGGAAATGAAAGCCTTAAACTCTGAAAGAAAGAGAATAATCTAATTTTCTGATTCGAAGTCTTGAGATAAGATATTACATTTTGTATAAAATATAGGACTGACATAGAAATAACAGTCAGCAAGCACAAACAGCATGTTCAGTTGCAGCAAAAGGTGTTCTTCTATCTTGCACACAACAAAACAGCTCAAAAACAGTATATTATTGATCCACGTTGCTACATCTAAGTGCTGAAAAGAAAAAATATAAATGGCAGCTGTGGGTGCAAGAGAGCCACTAGCAGCTTTTTTTTGCAGTAGATCTCTCTGTGAGTGTGTTTTTCTGCCTTCATTGATTCCTTCCTCCAGACCCTCATGACACCTCTTTCATCATAAAACCTCCTTATATAGATATTTATCAGCACCATACAGCCTGTGCAATATCCAGAGGGACTTAATTGCTTTATATAATATTCTCGACATGATAGAGAATATGGCTCCCACATTAGGAAACACTGACGGGGTTGATTATTGACAGTAACCTCATTCTCTAAGTGCCAAACCTGATGTGTTGGTGAAGCTTTAGCTCCCGCTACTGCTTCACTTTTTCTTAGCGTCACGTGTTTTGCTAATTATTGTTAGTCCGACTTTTATTTGTGTTATTTGCGTGCTAAGGCGTCATCTTGAGGATGTTTTTTTTATAGTTTAGAGCTGCAACAGGAAACTGGAAAAACAAGTGAACAAAGGTGTGATGCTCCACCAAACGTGGCAAGATATAGTCCAGTTAATGCAAATCAAAACAAAAGATGATTAAAAGTGTCTTTTTGAAGTCAAGTCAAGTCAATTTTACGTATATAGTCCAATATCAATATTACAAATTTGCCTCAAGGGGCTTTTACAATCTGTACAGCATACAACATCCTCTGTCCTTAGACCCTCGACTCAGATAAGGAAAAACTCCCCTCTCCCAGGATGGACAGACATGCAATAGATATAGTGTACAGAATAGACCAGTATGGACTATCAGGATGACAAAATTATAGAGAGATTGTAAACATATACAGTATGAAGAACATGGATCCGGGATAATGTCGAGCAACTTCAGGTGTCGCCAAACAGACCTGAGCCACACAACCTCCTCTCCACCACTGAGAGGACAGACAAGAGCCCAAAGCTCAAACACACCGTTCACACAGGTAGGAGAAAAGAAACAAACACAGAGAGAGGAAGAGAGAGACAAGGATAACATGCACAAACTGGAAAGAGAGATACAAGAAGAAAGAGGCTGAATCCTCCTGGAGGACCCAGATCTAAAACATCTGGAATGAGGCACCAACAGCGAGGAGAGAAAGAGAGGCCCCAGGATGGCCGATGGTCCCGCATAGAGAAGCCTTAGTGAAAAGAGACAACAAGGAGGAGGAACTAGGGAGAGAGAGAGAGAGAAGGAGCAAGAAAGAGAGAGAGAAGAGAGAGGCACAGAGCTGTGGTTGTCAGACACAAACAGACAGAGGGTTAGAGAGAAGCAGTGATTTTCAGAAGACTTGCAGGACAACTATGGACTGTAGTACTAGGCCTAATAGATTCATTGAGACTGAGATGGATAATAGTAACAGGTACAGACCTGAAGTAATCAAAAATAAACAACTAACTGCAAGTTACGGCGAAAAGACGAGTATTAAGTTTGGATATCAACAGAGTCGGACTGTCTGATATCAGCAGGGAGGTCATTCCAGAGGAAGGGGGCACGATAGGAGAAGGCCCTGCAGCCAGCTGACGTCTTTTTAACTCTGGGGACAGACAGGAGCCCTGTACTCTGAGAGCAGAGAGCCTTGAAATGATCCATCTGTCATGCCTGTATCAGGGCCTGTACTGATGATGTATGCAAGCATGTTGTTAGAAGTACAGGTTCAACTCAGTTTATGCAAATCTACATTACGGCTTCATTTTCTAAAGGAAATACTGGATGAATACTGTCAATATTTATTTTAATTTGACACACAAAACTCTCATGAATAAAGAGAATGTATACATTTTTTAGGGTTGTGAAAGGATTTGTCAATCCCACAGTCCACAGGAAAATACAAAGCCTGTTTACAAAATATGTTAAGAACACAAGATCAACTTCTGGCTCAAACATACACAACATACAGAATAGATAAATATATTGAACAGATTGGAAAAGGGATTTATACACATGGGTCTCGAGAGCTGGAGACGTGGAGATGTAGAGACATGCTGTAATGTGGCCAAAAGGGTGACAGCAAACTTGTCAGCAACAATTAACATCACAATATTTTTCCCATAATGCACTTGCTGTCAGATTTGTCGCACGTCTCCAGTGCCAAAAAACCCCAACAACTTTATCTCTATTCTCTGACTTGGCTGATGTTTTGTATTGGAGCTCGTTCGTTTGCTATCAGAGCTTCCATGGTTATTACCTCTAGCCTCCCAGTTTGGCAGACTGGGAATCTAACAACACAAACTTTTCCCACTTTCTCCTCTGAGAAATAATTTCAGTGGATGGGCTTGTCTTTGTTTTAGCAGCCTAAGTAAATCAAGTGAAAAATCCAAGAAGTAAAAGGCCCTGCACACCCACACAGGTTCAATTACTCTGGCTAATTAGACCTCTAGTCAAATTGAAATGGAGCTATTCTGGGAATTTCATGGTGTCACCAAAGTCTATTAACTGGTGTAAGTGGTCTCACGCCAACAGGTGCAACAAATCTAACAGGAGAGTGAGTCAAGCTCAGTCTGCACACGCCCACACGGGTCTGAGAGGAGGTCTAATCAGGCAACATGATGAAAACAGCTGTGTAGGTGAACCATGGCTGTGTAGTGACTTTAAGTTATGTAGTTTAAGTAGTTAGCCTGGCTGAGCTCCTAATTCAAACCATGCTACCCTACAGCTGTCTACAGATGCTGGTTTACAATCCTATTGACTTCTATAGGATAAATAAGACTGAAAGTCTACAGCAAAGTGGTGCTTTGAGCTAAATGCTAACATGCGTACAATGACAATGCTGACATGCTGATGTTTAGCAGGTATAATCACATCATCTTAGTTTAGCATTTAACATTTGCTAATTAGCATGAAACACAAAGTACAGTTGAGGCTGATGTCATTACCCTTGCAAGCATTTAGTTATAAACTAAAGTTCTGGACAAATTACATTTTTGACCTGATGATGGCGCTAGATAAAAACTCAGTCATCATCAATATTCTGATTTATATTTTGATTATTATTCATGTTTTATGATAATTAGTTTGCCCTCTGAAGAAATACAGTTGTTTGGCTCCGCCTGGACGAGGTTCACCATTGAAACGCGTTGATTAAATACCAAAAAAGTTTGGCAGATACAGGTGCGTGATGTGATGTCAGTCAGAAACACACACCTGCACAGTTAAAACTCTATTGTTGTTGTATGTTAATATTGTCTTGTTGAAATTGAATAAAAGCATAAATAAGTGTAAAAATAAGGGGGAAAAAAACTGGACTGTGGGAAGAGGGCACTGTACACTCCAGCCAGAGCACATGAAAACACAAGTACACTTGTTATCAAGAGACACATTATGCTGATCATTTGGTTAGGTCATTGTAGCACATAATCAGTACCGGTTCAGACAGAACTAGTTAACATAAAGTCTGGACATTGTCTCAAGGCAAAATTCAAAATATGCACCCACAGCATCACTCACACATCACATATAATGTCCATTTTTCCCATTTTTAAAAAAAATGGTGAGTACAATATTTCAGAAAACATTTTGATGAAACATTTATTTCTTTGTTATGGTGACCTACATTATGGTGCCACTATGTCCTACTAAGGGGTGTGAAGTACACCACAGCCTGGTCTCACTCGCTGTATTTACAACACAGTTACAATACTGACGCAAAAAGTACAACTACTACACCAAAAATACCACCTGTGTCACAGCAAACAAGAAGAATATCAACAGATCTCAGCGTCAGTAAGTACTTTTTCTAACAGGTGGGGTGGAGATAACAGCGATCTTTAATTTATCAAACACAGTCTGTCCTAATGACCTCAACAAACTCATGAATGCCTTTATTAAGAAACGCTGAAAGTGCTTGCGTCGTCATCCGTTTCGTTAACCCTCTTGGTGGTTTGGCCGCTCACTTCCTCCTGCTCTGTCACCAGCTCATTGCTCTCATGGGATGAATCCTTCATTACGCTGTAATACATCGGCACATTGTACTCCGCCGCCTTCTCCTTGTGTCGCCAGTTGCACTTGCAGAGCTTTTTGAACGCGACGCGAAACTTCTGAGACATGAGGTTGTAAATGATGGGGTTGACGGCACTGTTGGTGTAGATGCACATCCGGCAGAAGAGCAGGAACCAGGTGTTGTGGTAAGGCGGGTCGATAAAGGAGTTGACCACCACCAGTGTTCGGTAAGGCATCCAGAGCAAGGCGAAGAGCACGACCACCACAGCCAGCATCTTTGTTATCTGTTGACGCAGAGAAAGAAACAAGGAACAAGAGTAATGTAATTATGTGACAATACTGAGGACGAGTGCAATTATACTGATCTTTACAGGCACGCTGTATGACATGACTGATGTTGTAGAAGACGTATAATAACAAGAGTCTACAGCTTTGCTAGTGGCTCTGTGAGGCTGTACCTAGGGACAGCTGTGCTAAATACTAACATCAGTATGTTAACGCTCACAATGACAACGCTAGGCCAGATTATGCTAGAGAATAACAAGTTTGTACGACATGTCGTTCGACTCCAAAGCTGTTCGACCATCCGACCTGCACTTCTGATGAAGCATACTGGCAGCTTAACATGCTGATCTTTAGAAGGTACAGTGTTTACCATGTTCACCATCTTAGTTTAGCTGGTTAGCATGCTAACATTTGCTAATTAGCGCTAAACACAAAGTACGGCTGAGGCTGACGGGAATGTCATTAGTTTTGCAGGTATTTGGTCATAAAACAAAGTTTTGGACAAATTAAAATGTTGACCTGATGATGGCGCTAGGGGAAATGTCAGAGGATCACTAAAATTGCTACAATTCTTCCAGTGAATGAATTCCAATGAATGTCTGAACCACATTTCATGAGCAATCCATCCAGTACTTGTCGGGACATTTCGTTCATAATCACAAAGATCATCCTCATGGTGGCGCTAGAGGAAAGGTCAGAGGATCACCAAAGTCAGTAGGATTCATCCTCTGGGAACCATGAACGTCTGCACAACATTTCATGGCAAATCTATCAGTAGTTGTTGAGATATTTTGGTCTGTGCCAAAGTGCTGGATCGACTGATCCAAGCAGCTAGCATGAGGAAAAATTATAAATTTGTGGGAACAATTACAATTTGGATAATCCTGACTATAACTATTTTTTTCATATTTACCACATTTACAGTGAGGTCTGGCTAAGAAAGCGATTTCTTCATCAGAAATGAATCATAAAATTTCAGTATTTTCTCACACAGGTGGATTATTCACTTTTCCAGTACCTGTTTCCTTGCAGAGACCGCACCCTTGTTGGCCTTGTTAGTGCTGTTGGAGTGACCCTGGTGAACCGACCCTCCTCCGGCTCTGTCGTTCAGATGCGAGGGCAGAGGGCTCATGAACAAAATCCTCGCGATGAGCCCGTACAGCACAGTGGCCACAGTGAGGGGGATCACATAGAACAAAGTGAAGTCCAGGAAATAGATAGGCATGTAGAAGCTCCTGGAGACACGGTAGCCACAAGTGACCACCACTCCGTTGGTATAGACGGTTTCATTTATGTCCACTAAGAAGAACCACATAATGCAGTAGAGTGAGGTAAAGACCCAGACGCCAGCTATGATCCTCTTGGCCCGGGAAACGGTGCATATGAATTGTGCCTTTATGGAGTGACAAATAGCAATGTATCGTTCGATGGTGAAGGCTGTGATGGAGCAGGACGACACGTTGATGCCCAGGTACTGAAGATAAGTTATACACAAGCATCCTGTGTATCCGTATATCCAGAAGGCTACAACATCAGAGATATTAGGCAGCCCTGCAGCCAGGAGCACAATGAGGTCTGCGACAGCCAGACTGACGAGGTAACAGTTAGTCGGGGTCACCATGTGTTTAGTGCGCAGCACAACCAGCACCACCATGATATTCCCAGCAATCCCAACTACACAGATGAGCATTGTCAAAAATATTGTTATGACCTGCTCTTCAAGAGGGTTCAGAGGTATTTCTGTCAGATTTACAAACTGGGTGACATCCTGAAAGATGGTTGTGTTGTTCTCCATCGTGTTCAAGTCTTGTGGCCACAATTCAGTTGATCTCCAGGGGCAGAAAACAAGAATCCTAAAGACAGAAACAGAGAGAAAATAGACAGGGACTGTGTGGGGGAGGGGAGGAGGAATTTTATATTTCACTTTTTGAAAAAACAAGACGCTCCCAAAACAGCAGACAGACACAGTTAGCAACTAGCTGGTGAACATAGTGGAGCATTTAGTAGCTGAGGAGACAGATTTTACCCTCAGGAGTTGGTAGAGACCAGAAACAGAGCAAAAAGAGAGTGAATATTGGAGTTACATCCATCAGGTGGACAGAAACACGACTCCAAATGAATGATAATGTTGCTCGGTAACTGCTGGATGTGTCAATAAGCAACTGTTTGCTAACAAGTTCACCATATCAACTTAAAAGGTGATGACAACTTGTTTCTGCTGCCCCCAAGTGGCCAACAAAAATCTGTTATTGCAGGCTTAATATATTAATGAAATAACAGTTTTCACAACAGCCGCCAATGTGCACATTAGAAGAGGAATCAACAATTTCCAACTTTATGGCAAACATAACAAAATTTAGATTAAGCAGATCCTAAATAAAAGGCTAAACGTTAATCTTAATAGGTGATAAAGTGCGCATTAATGACCCTCTGTGAACACTAAAGCCATCGTTTGCAACAAAATAAAAAAATGTCTCACAAGGGAAGGCTGAAATATACATTTGGGGTGAGTAAAAATAAAAGACCCTCCCCTGCTCTCCCTCCCAGAAAAGTCAGACCACTCTCCCCACAGCA
>NTHP01000022.1:732861-780709 GCA_003416845.1 Oplegnathus fasciatus
TAAAAGGGGAAGGGGCATTTAAATGGTCAGTTCACCCAAATTATACAATTTCTTTTCTCACTTAGCGTATCTCTAAGGGTATGCAGCCATGCAGGTAGTTTTGGTTTAATTTGTCCAGGTTTTGAAAAATCCACGTCTGAGAAAGCTTTCTCCACCCCAATACAATGGAGGTAAATTGTGTTTCGTTTACAGTTCTCACAGGAATTTAAATTTACATTTAGACCAATTAAAAGAAACTTGTCTTTCCAGCATCAGTGTCCCTGTTGCTTTGGATAATCCACAAAACGCACTGTCAACAGTTTTCATAGAGACTATTTATTTGGTAAAAAATAGTTCAGAAGAAAACTGTTCAAATATGATCATCTCAAGACCTGCACAAATAAAACCAAAAGTATGTGCATGGCCACACAAAATATGTTTTTTGTAATATGGGTGAACTGACCCTTTGAGCAAAATTCTGGGAGGTTGTGGTTCAAAAAGTTTTTAATAGAAATGAGAACTCCTATACATCCTGTAAACGATTCTCTGAGCGGGTACTTTGCAGTATAGGCACCACTGCAAAGTGCAAAAGCTCCAGATAATGATTACTGACAACAGCAGTTAATGTCCAACAGGCTACAAACACAAGAACATCTATTGCAAGAGTTTAACAAGCCTGCTAAGCCTTTGACTAATATAATATTTGTCTTGTAACTGAGTCTCCCAGTTTAGTGTTACACTGTGTGCTGATACCATACTATAAGGCTTTCAAAGGTCATTACAACTATATTGTTCATGAGTTTGTAACATTCAACTCACACAAACAAACAGATATATGAAAATTAATCCTTTAGCTAAAATATGCAACAATGGAAACAGGAAGTTTCTTGCATAACTTCACAGGACCTTGAACCTCTTTGTGAAACATTTTCAAGTCCTAGTGTAAGTTTGGCCACTTCATCAACAGGACCACACAGCTAAAAAGAGTCTAACCCATTTTGTATCTTTAAGATGTCTTACCAGCTCAGCAATGACGGGTAAGAATATGATAATTGTGGCAGTGTTGCTGGCGAACTCAGTGAAACAGGCCAGGAAAGCAGTGATCAACATCACAGCTGCAGCAGGAGGGACCTCGGCCAAAGGCTGAAGGTGGCCTCCGATCCAGGCGGCGAGTCCAGACTCCTGCCAAACGCCACAAGATCGGGGTTAAGGGTCAAAGATCAAATCACAACATAATAAAGCAAAGCGGAGAAGAGAACCAAAACAGAGCAGAGCAGCACAGAGCGAACAGGAAAGAGGAGAGATACATTTATTACACAGACCTATGCTGTGTAAACTTTTAAAAGTCAGAGTCACTAATCCTGAATTCAACTGGAAGGAAACTTTAGCAAACAAACTAAATCTTAAAGGAATAGTTCGACTTTTTGGGACGCTTATTCACATTAGCCTAGCTTAGCATTAAGACTGGAAACAAAGGGAAACAGCTAGCCTGGTTCTGTCCAGTGGTAGCAAAATCTACTTATTAGCACCTTTTTTGTTCACAAATTAGCACATTATATCTAGTTTGTTTAATCTGAACAAAAACCAAAGTGTAAAAGCAACAAGTTGTGGTCTTACGGGAGTTATGGAGTCTTGTCTTTGCCATAAGTTGCCAGGCAACCAGCAGGAACTCCAGGAAGCCACTGCTTCCGGCCAAGAAATAGCCCATAAAGCACAACTTTTTGTTTTTACAGTTCTGTTTTTGTATGGAAAAAACAAATTAGGTATAACGTGATAATTAGTGCAGATAGATTTTGTTACATTTGGACAAAGCCAGGCTAGCTGTTTCCCCCTGTCCAGTCTTTATGCTACACTAAGCTAATCGGCTGCAGACTGTAGTTTCATATTTATCATACAGACATGAGTGGTAGCAGTCTTCTCGTCTAACTTTTGGTAAGAAATTGAATAAATGTATTTCCCACAATGTCAAACCTTTGCAATGAGAAACACGAGAGACCATACAAACTTTAAACATTGCGTAAGTTTATTTGAGTTTACAATGTTTACCTCACAAGCTTTAGCCATAGCGAAACCGCCTCCGAGCAACAGAATGATATTCCAGGGAACAGAGTCCTGGGCTTTCTTCCATGATAAGAGAGGGACATAAGGAGTATTTGAAGCTGAGGAAAAACATGGAGGGAAACACTCAATAAAGAACTTATTATTAGGAAAAACATTTAGGATATGTCATGTTTCATAAGCACAATGTTTCGACAACATCGCTGGGGTGTGATGACACAGTATGAGATTAACGTACGTCAATTAAACTTATAAATTAGCTCCAAAATTATTTAATTAATAGTGTGTTTCTTTTTTAAAACATTCAACAGAAAAATGAGAAAGAATTCAAAAATCTTTTAGTCCAAGTGCAATCAGCATTTTAAACTAAAAACCTAAGCTACAAATCCAGAATGTTTTATTTTCTTCATGTTCTGTTTTAAGTATTTTACTCATGTACTGTGTTCCATACACGGATGATTTTCTGTTACCATATTTGTACTACATCCTACATGTTTTGATTTTTATGTTTTGGTGAGATAAATACTATTTTCCACTCTGGTAGGCAATAAAGAAGGCAGTAAAGTATTGTCTTCCATTCCTAAATTTGACCTTCATTGAAAGGGACAAGTGAACCCCATTATTTGCTTTTTTGGCTTGCGTCCAGTGGTTTATTTGACCAGCTGAACATAATATACACAATCGCACACACACGTGTCTCCAACACACACAAAACATGTGCGTACAGTGTGTGCGCATGCTCACACAAACACACACTTACACACTTACACCAACAAAACCCAAAAGTGTGACAACATAGTTCTGAGAGATTATTCTAATCACAGAAACAGAGAAACTGTAGTTTCAGCTCCAGACGGGAAATTTACTCAGACTCTCTAATCTACATTATTAACATTCCTCAGCTTATTTTCAGCTTTTTGCAATAGCTGTGCTAGAGACAGAGGCTGAATGTCTTTGAATCTATTTGGTCATCAATATTAATCATTGACTTGTCCTGATGGGACCGCACAAGCTGCTACCTGGTTGCTTCCATTTCTTAAATCTCTTTGAGGGATGATATACTCACTTTGTTCCTTTTTACAGCGCTTTCTTTGGCACAAATCTAATTTAAATGACATTATCCCAGTCATTAAGATGATGGATTAGATTAGATATTCAAAGGGAATCAGAGTGCTATGTCCAGTAAATTAAACGTTAATAGGTGTGTTGTTTAAGAGCTCACTGACCTTGAGGGTCGAACCACCAGCTCAGAGAAGGTTTCTGCGAGGGGAAGAAGAACAATATGGACACAATGATCACACCGGTGACTGCGTCCGAGACGTACCTACGCGACAACAAGAGGAGGAAATCATTAACAGAGACAGATAATTGACAGTGTCTCAATGTATGGATTCTGTGCCTTTCTTACCCGTTTTTAAAAAACACAGACCAGCCAGTGACAAATTTGGGATCTCTTGTGAACAGCAGAATGGCAAACAGTACAAAAAAGAAAGAGATCGCTCCCTCTGCAAAACTGAAATTGAGCATGTAAAGTAGAAAGTCAGTAAAAGGCTCTGAGGTGGGAATGTACTCATTCACCCTGTATTGCATGAGATTTGAAGACATACACGAGTCCTCACTTTATGGGCCCTAGTTTTCTGTAATCTTCCTCTATTAGAGCTTTTGCTCTGGCCTCTGCCTGGGCCCTTTGGTCGTGTTTCTTGAAGCACAATCTGCATAAAATAAAAACACATCGTGTTACACAAAATGGGAGACCATTAATCCATATTTACAAATAGAAGCAAATGGTAATTCTGACTGTACAATTAGCAGTGTATTCCCTCATATGAAAATAAAATCATCATGACACGTGGCCTTTACTGTCTTTGCAGGGTGGTGCAGCTAGAAATGGTAAGGATGTCAGTACAAATATTGATATGTAATGATTGTATAAAATCTATAACAAGCCACTGTTTGACACCACATTACCGTGTATTCAATCCCCCGTAGAGAAACGCAATCCAAATCCATCCCAAAAACAGGAAGAGAAGCATGAGTGGGAAAGCGAATGCAAACCAAGAGCCAAAATTGATAAGGTCGCAGTCTGGAAAGTAGCTGTAAAGCAAAGAAATTGTTATCAAACTGGCATTGTTTTTTTTTTACAACGTAAAGTTTTCACTGTTTAAATGCTGCACAAAATAAAAAGTTACCTTTTCAGCTGTCCAATCAGGATGAGGTTGGGTGCGGTGCCTGTCAGCGTGGCGGTCCCTCCGATACTGGCCGCATAAGGAATACAGATCAAGAATCCTTTCCACACCTTCAGCTGATACTGCGACTCCGATCGGATCTCCTCAGGTGTCCTCAAGTCACTCTGCTCAGTCCCATCCGTCCTTTTGAGGTTTTAAGAGACATTATTACCTTAACTGAACAGTGGATAAGCACATGAACTCCACCAGAGAGTTTGGAGAAGATTATAGAGTTTAAAATGACCTTGTGTTAACCAGAATGACATTTTGGGAAATATACTGAGCAATGAGAGGATTGATAGGAAAATAAGCATATTTCCCAAAATGCTGAACTCCCTTTAAACAACACCATCAAAACACAATTTGAGTTAGATGTTGGAGGATGTATATCATTGTGTCAACTGATCTCAGTGTTTTTCTTACCCGTCTATTGACAGTATTTGTTTTTCTGAGGGCACTGAGGGCAGTGAATGCAGCTTTACTGTAGACTGACCTTAAAGAAAGCGAAGCAAAGCGTTTAGTAGTTTTCATATATTTAATACATGACTGTAAGTCCATCCAGCATCATTAATCACTTACTAAACTTTGTATGTGAGGACTCAGTGTATTGGAAAAACTGTACAAAGTTCACATCTTAGATTACATATTACAGGGTCATGTGGACAAAGTTAAAACAATACAACATGTGTACACATTTTTGTAAGGTGTGGACAAATTTAAGCTGGCATTAACTGATTTTTTGTCATTTGGGGGCAGCGGAAAAAACTGTAAATACAATATATAATCACCTTAAAAAGATGATAAGGTGAATTGGTTTTAGCCAACCAATGCTTACTTACCCATCCAGCAGATATAGAGCAACATTATCATGCATTTGGAGTCGTGTTTCTGGCCACTTGATAAATGTAAGTCCAATATATTCTACAGTCTTTTGGCTCTGTTTTTGGTCTCAACCAACTCCTGAATGAAATATCTGGCTCTTTAGCTGCTAAACGCTCCACTATGTTCACCAGCTCGTAATACACAACGTACCATTTATTATATCACCCTCAGGGTCGTCTGTGGACTTGCACTTCTGTTTCAGGGTCTCCAGGTCTCCAAACAGACTCTCCAGGATGGCATTAGCAATGGGGAGCATCATGGCTGTTGTGGCGGTGTTGCTGAGCCACATGGACAGGAAGGATGAGGTCATCATCATTCCCAGTATCAGCCTAGGAAAATAATTCAATCCACACTCTAAAATGAGTAACACTAATCATTACCATGGCTGCTGACTAGGAAGATGTCCTTTTTGGATTAAAGAGCTTACACAGTAAGGTTGGTGATATTTATATAAAAGTTCAAAACATGTATTTCTTAACATTTTCTGACTTCCTTACCTTGTCTGTGGCTCTCAGCCCCAAACACATGAAGACTGAAGATGTAAATCTTCAAAATGGGTCACAAATACATACTTTTCTTTTTCAAAAGGCTAAGTAATCTAGAAAAACAGCTGGACTCTGCTCAGCTGGAATTTGCTAATTTCGAAACAGATAGTGCATTTATTGGGGACTATTTTCAGCTGTGGATTAATACACATTGGGTGCTCTTCCGGGTGTTCTTTGATGGTTTTGTTCTTTTCATGAGATTTGTTGAAAATAAAATAAATATAGAAAATCACCAGACTTATCCTTTAAATTCCTGTAAGGTTTTCTCACCATGCTGGTTTTACTCCGACAATAGAAAGGACCTTCAGGGCTATTCTGCGATGCAGGCCACACTCCTCGATGGACGAGGCCATCACAAGGCCGCTGAGGAACAGAAAATTGGTTTCCAGGAAGTACTGAGGGCAGACTTTCTTGGATGGAAGAATTCCCAGTGTAGGGAAGAGGCAGACTGGAAGCATCGCAGTGACTGCCAGAGGAAGGGCCTCTGTGCACCAAAACATCGCCATCAGCACGACCACATAAAGGCATTTTCCCTCCTAAAAGATAAGCAACATGTGGTTGTTGATGTTCAGTCGAAAAGAAAACAAGAAGAAGATGTTACAGTGAAAAAAAAGAAGCAAATTAACAACATAATTGACTGTGTGTGTGTGTGTCAGAGAGAGAAAATGCAAACATATATCCATCTTTTTGCATAATGGTTACATTTGTGTATAAAATAAAAGTAAAATAAAATGCATAAATACTAGTGTGCAGTGTATTGTGTGGCATACATATAATTGCAAATTATTACATTAATGGCTGGCTTAACATAAACATAATAAATAATAATATACAAGCTTCTAGATTAATGTTGTTTACATTAGCAATTAATCTGCCCATAATTTTTTTCAATTAATTGATTAATCATTTAGCCTATGAAATGTCAACAAAATAGTGAATATATACCCATTTTGAGTCCAAAACTTGAATATATGAGTTTACAATGGTATATGAAGAAAAACAGTGAATCCTCTCACTTGAGAAGCTGGAACCAGGGAGTGTTAAACATTGTCTTTACTTTTTTTACTTGAATGATGACTGAAATGACTGAAACGGTGATTGACTAATCAATTAATCGACTATTTGTTTCAGCTCTAAGTGAGACATTTCCTCTAATACTCTAATGGTACCATACAAATTTACCATTTAAATTTAATTTGTTCAGTCAATCTTGGAAAACCCACCTTAATATTTGGACTAATGCTGATTGGTGGGAATTGCTCGTGATTAATGAAAACAAACACTGTCACGATTGAACAAACTAAGAATTAGTCTGATTTTTACGCATGTAAAGCTCTTGCCTGTTCTTTTTTCACAAACTCATTTTTGGTGGGACATGCAAAATCACTCACCTTTTCTGGCAGAGTAAAAAGCAAAGGCAGGAACACAAGTGGAGTGAGCAGGAGAACCAGCTGTTTGTGGACGCACCACAGCTTCTTGGACACAACAGATATTTTCATCTTCAGAGTGAAGTTTTGCTCCGTTTAGGAAAAAGGAGCTCCAGACTGGCTGAGAGGAAGCAGTTAGTCAGCACTTTGAAGGCTCTAGCTGAATACAGAGAAGCTTAGCTTCACGTCTTGTGGTAGTTTAACTCCTCGTAGGGAGGTGACAAATAATTAAGAGGGATAGTTAGCTGTCTGTCAGGCTAGTGGGCCTCTCCCACATGGACAAGATGAGTGATGCATCTTTAAATGTCTGGTTGGAATGACCTCTGAACAGCTCACACGTGTTTATTCATGTTTATTGGTTTACTGTTATTTGTTCTGCAGCTCTACAAACTTTTTTTTGCACCCTTGATTTTTCTCAGTGGAGGTTAAACTTAGCTTATCGCAACTTTTAATCACAAGCCTCTACCAAACAGTTGAGATGTCCATTTACAGTGCACAAGTGCTCTTTCAACATTCGGCATGTCTTTTAAAATTCAAGGACATTTTTGAATTAGACCTCTTTTTACTGACAAGAGCAGTGTATAAAACCCGAGAAATAAAACACACAGCATGGAGCCTATTTTAAAAGGTCAATAAATAAAATTAAACATTTATTAGAGGTCATATAGACTAAACTGCAAAGCCATGCTTGCAGCTCTGTGAGGCTGCAGGCACAGCGCTGGTGCTTTGAGCCAAATGCTAACATATCAGGTAATGTTTGCAATGTCCACTATCTAAGTTTAGCGTGTTAGCATGCTAACATTGGCGAATTGACATGAAACAGAAAGTACAGATGGGGCTGATGGGAATGTCATTAGTTTTGCAGCTGGTATTTGGTCATAAACCAAAGTGTTGGACAAATCAAATTTTGACCTGATGATGGTGCTAGATTAAAAGCTAAGGGATCACCAAAGTTGTTACAGTTCATCCTCTGTGAACCATGAATGTTTGAACCAAATTTGGTGCTAATCCATCTAGTAAATGTTGAGATATTTAAAAGAATAAGCGAAAACTCTGACCTGCTGGTGGCGCTAGAGGAAAAAATCAGAGGATCACCAAAGTCATTAGGATATACCCTGCGGGGACCATGAATGTCTGGATCTGGATCAAAGTGGTGGGCTGACATACCGACATCCATCCATGGAGCAGCTACCATACCTAAAAACAACTAAAAGTAATAAAATACGCCCCTCAATCTTTGTAGTTTTCAATTAGACTTGCTCGTCTGTGTGGTGGTGGTGGTTTGTATTCTACAAACCATTGCTAACATACTTAAAAGCACACTATACACTTCAATCTGGACACAGCCTTTGGCCAGAAGTTGCACTCCCCCCAGTCATCAAAATGAGGTAGTCGCATGTTCACAACTGTTTAAGTGCTTAAATGTGGCTTTGCTGAATCATTATTACACATATAAAAAAAATCTAAAAAATGTCAGAAAAATCCCACTGATATAAATTAAACAATGGAATAACGTTACACTTATCACATTGAAACAATTTTATATAAGAAAACTATTCCTTTACATACATCCTTCAATCTACAAAGAATTCCTGGGAAATATTGGAAGATCTGACTACCAGACAAATACGAGAGAAAAAGGATTAAGCATAAGTCACAGCTAGAAAGAATTATCAAAGACTTTTACATTTATATTCAAAACAGCAGTCAGCAATCACTTGTATGGTATGCAGTGTATGATTCAGGAAACGATTGCAAAAGAGGCTGCTGAAGTACAGATTTTCATATTCTGTTCTCCAGTTTGTTAAAAGGTCCAGATCAGAAAAAGACATCTTGTAGTGGTCTGAAGCATCCAGCTGCCAATATATTTGGCTTCTTCACAATCCTGTCATCCAAAGCCCCAAAAACAAAAACATTGTGTCTTTCAGGAATCCCTCCACTGATGAAAAGACATTGCTTGAGCTAAAGATTTAGCCTTTGAAGACCCTGGGTCCTCTGTATATTAATACCCTAATGACGACAATCTGTAAAGGTCAGGACGAGTTGAAAACAGCAGGATTCTTAAAGGCTCTAAAGTGAGTGAGACATTATTAGCTGCCCAGCCTTTCCTTCTTATCTTTGAGGTCACAACACCAATGTTTAATGAGACTCTAGGAAGGAATATTTTAGCTACACACCTGATGGCTCTGATCCCTCACGATACACTAAAGAAAATGGCGAGATTTGGCTCAGTTACTGTAAGGCGTTTGTTTTTTTGGTAAACTCATGGAACAAAAGGACGATTATGAGCTTTAATTCAAGGCATCACTTTGACAAGGAAAAGCAAAAGGAAAAGGAGGATGATTGTTGGTGAAGGGGTGTTTCAAAAGTGTTTAAAGTTTAACAGATGTAAACAGATGCCTAAAGAGGTCCATCGCCAGGTCATGGGCACAGTCCTGGTATCCTCCATGCTGACTTAGCTTTCCTTGACCCTAAAGCGTCTTCATCAGGTGCTCTGAATTGAAAGAACTGAGTAACCGCTTGTTCAGGTTTGGCAAACTGAGAAACCACTGCCAGTTTTCAGTCTGTTACAGTTGAAATGTCTTTAAAGGACAGCCGCCGCAGCTTCACATGTCCACACTTGACTGACCATACACTGTATGTAAAGAGGGACGACATGACAGCTTCCCAAAAGTGAAGCCAAAACATCTTGATCGCCCCCTGGTGGCTGGCTGCAGTATAGGTCATAAGTCCCGCCCCCTCCATGTTAGCAGATGGGACATGGGCCAAACTAAAAAATCAAAGTACACGTTAAATAAATTTTTCCCAAAGATTGTTTCTGTCATTTAAGATAGTTCTTATCGTGCTGATGTTTGTTCAAGTGTTCATTTTTCTCATAAGTTTGGTTCGAATTAGTTATTTGAGGCTATAAAAACGGGGTGAAACGTCATGATTGACAGCTGTCAATCACAGTGAAATAGTTGCAGAGGCACCTGCAGACATCTTTTCAGGAATTGAATGCAGAGTAGGAACGTCGAGAGGAGCTGCAACTTTGACTTTAGCAGGTGATCGTTAGTTAGGAGTTACTAATTATTGATTACGGATCAGTCACTGGGGCAATTTTGGGAGAATTATGAGCAACTTAGGATCCTTACCGTTAACCTTGTTTATATTTTTGGCATTGTGTATATTTTGGATTTTGTAGATTTTGGATATCTGTTTATTGATATTTTATATTTACACTCTTGCCTACTTTGTACTGCAACTGATTTCCCTCAGGATAAATAAAGTTCTATCTTATCTAATCTTATATTCTCTCACGAAGAAGAGGAAGCAGAAGTTCTTGACAAAATCTGCAAGTCCTGTAAGAAATCAAGGAACCACGAGCCATCTGTCACTATGAAGTTCTCACACGCTACAACCTTGTGACAGATGCTGTCACATCACATTAAATAAAGAGCACAGGAGCATCTTTAATCAGTAGTTCCCAGAGTTTTTGTCTTATTCCCCCTTCGGAAACTGAGAAAAGTGTAAAATTAACATGCCATGTAAACCTCTACTGTACATATTTTGGATTTGACTGACATGTTTGCTTGATGAGCATTGCCAGTTTTTACGTTGTAAACATTTAAAGCCTTTCCTAACTTAATTTTGATGCTGTGATTCCATTTTGAAATTAAGTGATTAATTTATCATATAAAGGCAGAATAAGAACAATTTATCTTTTCTTACCATTTATTTTACTTTGCTTTTATTCCACTGGTACACTCCATGGTCCATCATTTTCCAAGACCAAATCCCACAGATTTAAATTTTTAAACTCTGTTTTAAAACTGTTGAATTCTCTAGAATAAATCTTGATTATACAGTTGATTTTTGAGTTTGTCTGACTGTGGTGGTGTTGTGCCACTGCCAGTAGGTGGTGATCTGTGCACATTTTTCTCTTGCACCTGCTGAGCTGCTCTCAGTGAGACTCCTCGCCTCTTGTATGATCTCAGTCGATATCTTCAAAAGGCAGTGATCCATTTAATGCATTTCCTGTATCAGTCCGACTTTGTAAACCAGGAGGGGAACTCGGCAGTAGATGTTCTCTCTCCTCTTTGAGGATTGGTGGGTTTTTATGCCATCTGCAGGATAAAAGCTGCTGGATTTCTTTACATGAATACAACAACCTGACATACTGTGCTTCACTCTCACTTCACTTCATAAACAGGAACTACACTCAACTCAACAGGGCCTCAGCCATCAAACAAAAAGTCTGAAACTCATACTGAGTCTTGAGATGTTTTAATGATTACGTAGCCATAATATACATCTGATAAAGGTTTGTTGACATTACATTTGCAGCTGACTGTGGTGTCACTGCTTTCAGATTGGTATCATTTTCTTAGAGCACTTGATATATGACAGGAACTACATGAGGGTAAGATGCGGTGGGTGAAAACCACAAGCTGAGCGATACATTTGCTGAGTTTTGTTATAAACATACATACATACATCAAAGCAAATGCATTATTATACATTTATTAACAGCACAATGAATATTTTTCTTGAAATTTGTAATTTAAACTCTTCATTAAATGCTGTTAACATATCAGAAGTTTGTTTAAATACCTGTAATGTAAACACATAAACTCAATGTCAAAATATATCAGTTATCATATATCAGCTATTATACACCACAATATATGGTGTTTATAGCTGTAGCAGTATGTGCACGGTTTGCAATGTGTGCTTGGTGGTTTTTGTTCTTCTAAAGAAGGCTTACATCCTTTCATGTCTGTTCCTGTTCAGTTATGACAACATTTTCTGGTTGAGTTGACCTGTTTCGTGCTTACAAAAAAGGAAACTCGTGGTCTGGAGCGGCACAGTGACACATTTTTACAACCTGAGGATACTTAACCGGGAAAAAATACACGTTTGTATATCTCTGAAAACAAGTTAAGTACAATAAATAAGAAATACAAAAATCAAATCACTTCTCTCCAAACAGGTCGGACAGTCAGACAGCTTCACCACATCTGCGGCCGTCGTCTTGAAGACCTGATACGAACAGCTCGAATAACCTGAGTGACCACAGAAAGGGACAAAACAGTACAGAACGAATCAATCAAGTGAATTATTCAACTAGAAAGAAGCCCACCCACTTTATGTATGTACAGCATGTAAGAATAAATCCCCCTAAAGGTGGAGATGGGCTGTTGTTAGAGGAAACAATGCGACAGAGCAGGAATTAGCTCGCCTACAGTCTGTTCAGAAACACGATTAAACAGCCACGATGTTGTAAGAGGTGTGCAATACCCACACTGAGACAAGCAGTATTACTCATCTGCAAGGGTTTTCACACTAAATATAAAAACATAAAGCAAAATGACACTGGAATTAATGTACATTTTCATTGTCAGATGGAATAATCTAAAGTCTTATGACCATGTGCATTTCCTTTTAAAAAATACACAAAAATACAAATATTATTATGTAAATCTAATTCAACGGCTCAGCCATGAAGATAATAATTTTCAGTTTTTGTTGAAATTTCAGAGAGGTATTAATTTAACTATATGTTTATTATTGAGAACGTAGTTAGTAGTGGTGTTGAACTGGACTGCATTATACTGAAACGTGTTTCTATAACAAATAAATGTTTCTAATATTCTTCCCCCCTCAGGTGTAAATAGGGTGGGCAAAACACCTCTAAATAAAATGTAGTCCAATTCAACACCACTGCAAACTACAACCTCAATAATACACATGTAGTTACATTAATACCTTTCTGACAGTGTCAATCAAAACTGAACATTATTATCTTTGTAAAGGTAGAATTTGTGGCTGTGCGGTTGTATTGGATTGCATTCTATTTTACAGGTGAACCTAATAAAGTAGCCAAAATGCATTTTTTTAAAACTGTGGGACGGACCAACAAGTCCTCCAAATTGCAGATAAACATATGATGTTTGTCCATGCCCTCTAGAACAACACAATACCATTACAAATCACTGGCGGAAAATAAATCTTTTTTTATGATATGGTGACGGTTTGGTAAGTTTTAGGTGCAAAAACGATGTGGTTATGTTTAGCAAAAGATCATGGTTTGGGTTCAAATTAGTACTTAATTAAGGTTAGGGAATGGTCGTGGTCATGTTTTTAAAAAAAAAAAAAAGTTGATTGTGAGTTAGAAACATTAAAAACAGGAAATAGAACTGTTCTCTCCTGTATTACAGCCTGATAATGCCACCGTAATNCCCCCTTTGCTCCCGTCATAACTACTATGGCTGCTGGAGGGCTTTGTCACTTGAACGTAAACATATTTCGGACAAATTACAGTCAGGTTTCAGCATGCGCGGCGGGTAAATGTTGCTGTTTTAATTCTGTTGGACCTCTCTATATGGAAGTATATAGACCACAAAAGGATGCTTTGAGAGCGCGCAGACACAGATTTGTGAGAGCAGAATCATTTTCTCCAGCTGTTTTGGCAGGTTCTGAGCACTTGAGATTGAAGGAGGGCACTTGCCAACTATTTCTGACAAATAAACTTCAACAGGACACAAAAGGAAAAATAAATGTTAAAAATCAGGTTAGGAGTGGTCCAGATGACGGAAAACGAAAGTAACTAATATATAATAATAATCATATAATTAATAATTTGATTCTGAAAATCACTTTGCCATGCTGGCAAATATTACACTAACAGGGNTAAAAATCAGACAGATTTCGTTCGGCTCTGTTTGAGTTTATGCTCAGGCAATTCAGGCTGCCAAAAGTGAGCACTTTTCACAATTATGAGTATAAGGCTACATTCAGACTGCAGGCAAAAGTGGCCCAAATCAGATTTTTTTTAAACTCATATCTGTTTTTTTTCATAACAGTGTGAACAGCACAAATCACATGGAATCTGATCTTTTCAATTCTGATTTGGGCCACTTTCCCATGTGGTCCTAAATCAGATACAGGTCTGATTTTTGGCAATGCGACCTCAGTCTGAACAGTCATATCGGAATTCATACGACTTTTACGTGACTCTAGATCAACTGTCCCCGTTGCCATGCAAATACAACCCAACTCCTACACGCTTTCTCAGGGAAATGGGTCGCCTGAACTGAGTGTCCTGCCGTGAGAGTCTTGTGGAGAGGCGCTGACAGATGTAATTAAAAGTAGAACCTTGACATCCTGAAATCTGTCTCTGTGAAGCCATTCACGTCACAATCCCACCACTCCTGGCTCTGACTCTGCATCCAAAAACATCGGGTCAAAACATTGTTTATGTTCATGATTCCGTCTTCACTTGGCCACAAATCAAATTCTGCTCTTACAAATCTGTACCTGCAGGCTCTCAAACAGTGCTGGAATTTGTTTTGCACCCACTCCTTTCTTTTGACATTGATTTATATCCATATTTCTGCTGCCTTTGATGTGGGTGACCATTCTTGACTTTCTGAAACATGTGTAAAAAATACAATAAAGCTTTGGAGATTTGGGCGATTTGCTTCTCATCAGTGAGAGTCTCGATAAGGAATGCGAACTTTTCGTTTCTCCTGCACCTGTCTCTTGTGGTGTTCCTCAAGGCTCTATTTTAGGCCCTTTTAATTATATATGCTTCCACAGAAGTTTATTTTTAGAAAACACTGTTATGCAGCTGTACTTCCCCCTTCAAAACAGTTGAGGTTCGGGGTTTTCAGTGTCAAATGGTGGATGACAAAAACCTTTCCTTGCTAAACAAGAGTACATTTTTAAGTCTTCAAATCAGTGTTTTAACCGCCATTCTTGGGTTTGCAAATGTTCATGGACGTGCAAGAAATCTCTGGCACTTTTACAAACAAAAGATAAAGAGTGGTGATTTTTTTCACTTTAAAAAAATCAAATAAAAAAAATCAATCTTTTCTCTCTTTTGGAGACTGTTCTCCCAAGAAAAACGACAGCATCAGGAGTCATTTATGTTTGTCTTGCCTGCAGCTCATCAAATTGCAGCAGCAAGGCCCTGCCCTATACTGAAATATAGATTGATTTTAAGATTGTTTTATATGTTTTTAAAGCCCTTCCACCTCCAGACCCCTTAAATCTTTTGATCAATTCCTCTGCTCCATTCCACATTCCCTTTGATTTTCATTTTAGCTATCTATCTATAAAGCACTTCGGTCACGTGCTCAATAAACAAATTGACTTGGCCATGTTTGCTTCATAACCTGTAACAAATCCTACAGTGTGTGCAGATAAATCGAGTTTATTTACCAAGATGCTGATGACAGATAAAAAGATTTTGGCGAGGCCCACTAACACATAGCCTATAATGCTCCACTTGACTGGCAGTTCCTCAACTTGTTTGTTGCAGACTGTTGTTGATTGTTGTTGCAGCAGTTTGGACGGAGTTGTGTCCAACGCATTTGTCATTGTTGTCAGGTCAGCCTGAGTCACACACTCTGTATATAGACAAAATGAAAGACAAAAATATAAGAAATCAGTGCATAAATTAGATATTTAACAGTTGTTTGATGCTTGTATCTCATCGATGATTGAACATCATTTCTTTCTTAAGGTTTAGCAGACAATTTCACAAAATTTCTATGCTGAAATTATGTTTTTACCTGAAATAGAGATTATTTTATCAAGCAGAGGTAACATTTGTCCATTGGTAGACATTTTATTTAGACTGCATCATAGAATATGCATGTGTGGAAAATGCAAATACTGTATGTCACAGTGGAAAGGAAAATATTGTGTGTTTGAGGTGATGGATAAACTTTTTTTTTTTTTAAATGTGTTTCCTGCTTTTTGATGTGGCTCAGCATGTTTTGCGACTGTTTGCAGAAGCAGAAATGAGGTTAAAGTAGACAAATTTGGGTCATGAAACCCTTTTTGTCTGATGAATTTAAAACATAATGTTGCTTCGTCTGTCAAACTATTTGGATAAATACAGATTACATTGATAAAGTTAACAATTTAGGTGCATGATCAAAAGCTGAAACCAAAAAACTCCAACACACTCTGTTTTCCGAGTATTAGTCATGTATTTAACCCTCCATTCCTATCATATTGGAATATTTTGACAAATCTGACCATGCATTATACATGGCATATGGTTTAAACTGTTCAACAGAATTTGCAATTCCAATCTTGTAAGTGTTTATTTGATTATTAACATACTTTTGCAACTTGCATACTGTATCCTGCAAATCTTTCACTGTCAAATATAGAGGAAAATAACCTGTTTCAACTTGTAGCAGCCATAAACATCCTGTCACTGCATTAGAAATCCAGAATTTTGAGATGAGATGTGGAAGAACTTATCAATATACCATCAGATATGTGTGTAGCTCAGTTCAGATGCTCTAAATGAGCTAGTGAAGCATCATATATTCTACCAAGTATGGTGGAAATTAAATTTAAAGCTTACCATCAACCATCAGATCCACTCTGAGGTTATAATTTTTACCCCCTACATTTGCACTGATAGCACACTCGTAGGTGCCTGAATCTTCAGGTGTCACACTGTGGAGGGACAGACTGTATTTCTCTCCAAACTGGGCCGACCGAGTGAAGTTGTAGTACTGCGGGGCCGCGTCGCCTTTACCTCTCCTGACAATGCCAAGTTTTTTCTGGTTGTTGTGCTGCTCAAAGCAAAAACCAAACAAGTCATTTTTATACATCCTTCCTTGACAGACAAGATGAAACAAACTATTTATCTGGTACCTCTCATAGCTTGAATTTAGCAGCATTTACGTGTGAAAGCCTGAAATGGGTCACTGACCTTGTACCATGTCACTGAGAGGAAATCCATGCTGTCAATGTCAACACCTGGACACTTCAGTGGGACATCTTCATTGCAGTTTGCACGAATTTCTGGATGACTCTGGGTTGCATAATGCACCAACAGCAGCTGAGATAATCAAACCACCGTGTGCAGAGAGCAAAAATATTTTAAACTAGTGTACACAACATCAATACACTGAACTACTTTTGTTAGTCTAGTGGATGAAATTATCAATAAAATATTAATAAAATGTTATAAGTTTGGATTTTAATGATTATGTAAAAGGCAGATTTAACTCACCTTAATGAACAATACCTTCAGAGACATCTTTTAAACTTCGTCTGTCACTTGGGTTAGCTGCACTCTAACAAGGTGTTTTTTTCTCTCACTTCACTTGAAATGAACTCAGTTTCCTGTGAAAGAGGCCCATTCGAGCTGGAGGTATTGAAAGTGGGGAAATATGCCATCATGTGGTTCTACTCTGCTATTGCTGTAACTCATATCATATTTACAGGACAACAAAACAGTCACTTTTGAGTCACTTCTTTAACCCATGCAGTTCAGTTTAGATCTTCATTGCCCCACAAGAGGAGTTTTTTTTGCCAGCAAGGCACCTCAAAGAGTAACTTAGTGTAGAAGAAGTGTACTCCTCACAGAGAGTAATACAAAACCAAGATGAGTTGAATGAAATTGTAAATCCAGTGTTTTGGGATCTTGACCCATAACAGAGACTAAAAATCAGGATATTTCGGCCTCTGCTGCTTGAACTTTGATCTTTCTTTTTAAAATCTGTCTCCTGTGAGTCCCCCAACCTCATGGGAGTATGTTGAATGCTAAATTGTTGGACTGAAAATCTGATTTTTGCTGACCTCTAATGGTTTAAGGGTTGGATTATGCTTGAAAAGAACTGCTTCGTCTGACTTGTTGTCCGACCTCTTTGGAAATGAAAAGTGTTTATAGCTGTTCCAAAACGGCCACACTGGAAGGCGGAGTGAAAAGCCGATCGTCATAGAGAGGGATGAGAACAAGTATTGCTTAAATATGGGGATAATGATGTATGTTTTCAGACAGTCTCTTCTGGAAGACGTTCATGCTGCCTCAGTTGTTCGAAACAGACACGTTCAGCCAGACAAACAAACAATAAAACAATAAGGCAACAGAAGACAGTGGACATGTGTGAATACTATACATGTAGTACACTATAAAAAACACAAAAAAAGACTGCAACAACTAAGAATTAAGATAACATGAAGTATAAAATAATATAAAGTGTATATGTGGGCATTTAGGCAATTTATAGTGTATTTGAAGGAAATAGATTTTTTTTGCACAAGAAATAGATGAAAACTGCACCCAATTTAGATTTTACTCAGTTAAATAAGATGTTTCTCCAAGAGACTGACTGCCTTACATATTGGAGGCTCACATCAATCACACACACACACTCACACACACTCTTATGAGGCTGGCTCATCCTGTTGTTTTCATCGCAGGGAACTCCCCATTGTCTCCCTTCAAGCATATTATTTGTATGTGTCGCTCTTGTTGACAAAGGAGGTCGATATATGGTTATTAATAGCAGACTGGCTTTATGGAAAAGGGAAGAGTGAGGTCTTTGGATTCCACCATCTGCATTAAACAATGCCTCATTCAGCAGCAGCTGGCACAGGGACATAGAAATTTACTGATGTTACCACAGAACATCAGTGGAAATGAGGATTTTGTTGTCCGCTTCCTATTGGACACCGGTAACTGCAGCTGTGAGCGGTTTTAAGTTTATGACAGAGGGTAATATCAGCATGAGAAACAAATAGCAAAGCAAGATACTCCACATTTTTGAAATATCTGTCACTTGTTGGTCGCCGCAGATGTTCTGATATTCAGGTGCTGCATTTAGTAAAACAAGCACAAGGGAATTTTACAGTCATACAAACTATGTGTTATAAGGAAATAGTGTGATTCTGAAAGGTCAGTAACAAAAACTGCTGGAGCTTGTAAGACTCATCGAAGTTGTGATTCTCTGAAGGTTTAATTGTTGGTGTAAATGTGAGCGTGTGCACGTGTGATGCGTGCACGTATGTGTTTGATTCTGGCCAGTTAAAGGGTGTTGCACGCCACAGTAAGTCCCAGAGGTTGTTAGCACGCCCAGCTGCTAGTGTAGGTCTCCATGTTTCTGTCAGCGAGGTTGTTCACCGCACACTCTTTAGCCTCTGATTGAGGAAATCCTCCGACTGTTTGCTCTGCTTGCTGAAGTGAAACGTCCCAATGGTTCCGCCATTCCTCCCACAGGTCCTGTACACGCAGACTTTCCCATGAAGACTGTGCCTGTTTACTGGGGTTTGACAGATATATAGCTCTTTGATGAAACGCAACAGTGCCATGGTTTCAGTGCTGCAGAGGCTGATAGATGAGATTCTGAGATAATTCTAGCTATTTTTTGATTTAACCCAGAGTTTTATTGTTGTCAGGAGGAAAATTCACTAAAATGGTAATTAAAAAAATCGAGTAACATCAAAACTCTAAACTGAAACCACAAGAAATGAAATCCTTCTGAGCTCAGTTCAGTTCATATAAGATGTTTATTGTCCCAAAAGAGGAAATTATTTTTGCAGCAAGGAAGCATAAAAACATAAATTACTAAATTTAATCTGTTGCACTTGATTTTTAGAGACCTATCATCTCTGTCTAGGAGAGGATGTGAGATTCCTCAATGAGTGGATGGTTCAGATTTATTATGATGGCTTTGCGTGTGCTCACCAAAGATTTTACTCGCCACCTTGGCAATGTTGCCCAGTTGTTTCCTGTTATGCACATTTAAATCCCCGCACCATCAAATCAGGGAGAAAGTTCAGGACTGATTCTATGATTGAGCTGTAAAATAAAACCATCACATTAAAAACATTAAACCTCCCCACAAAATACCATCTTTGTTGCCCTTTTCTCACATATTGCTACCACACCAACCACCATAACAAGATACTAATTAGTTAGTTCGTAGCCCTTTAAGGCAGACTGGCCGGTGTAAAAGAAACTCTGGAAAACACTACTACCTTAACAAAGAATGTTATATAGCAAGAACATCAATAAATAGAATACACAGACATAAAAAATAAAAAATTGCAGGTTATACGAGCTGTTTTATGTAACTGTCCTCGGTGAGGAACCTCCATCAGATTAACAGCAGAAAACCTTAAAGCGGCTATAACCAACACTGTTAGATTAAAGGTATAACAAGTAGGATTTGACAGTTGCTGTTTGAAAACATCAACATTCAAAATTGGCCTCCCTGGCTCAAAGCGCACGCACTTCTGGTGGTCCCATGTGCTTACGATCTGGCAACTGGTTGCCCTGCCCTCACGCCCAGCGCTGACGCCCAGAAACGTCACGAGCACAACAAAATAAGGAAATGCAGGCAGAGGGCAGAGTCTCTGCAGATACAGACACCGCCACACACTTCTAGTGGGTCATAATAGATGACTGAGAGGGATTATTTTTGTATGAGTCTATACATTGTTTTTTAGGAAAATCCTACTCCTTATGCCTTTAACAATGAAACACATGAGTACGNGAGTCTACACTGACACTAGCAGCTCTTTGAGGCTGTACTTAAGCACAACGGTGCCTTGAGCTAAATGCTAATGTCAGGGGATCACCAAATTATCCTCTAGGGACCTTAAGTGTCTGTAACAAACGTTGTGCCAATCCATGTAGTAGATGTTGAGATATTTCACAAGATAAGTGACCTGCTGGTGGAGCTAGAGAAAAAGTCAGATGATCACCAAAGTCAGCTGGCTTTATCCTCTGCGGACCTTGACTGTCTGTAGAAATTTCCATGGCAATACATGCAATAGTTGCTGGGATATTTTGGTCTGGACCAAAGTGGTCGCCATTCCTAGAGTCGTGGTGTTAGCGTGCTAAAATCTTTCTGTACACTACCTGCTCAGCGCCAAACGACAGACAGACAAAATTAAAATAGGCAACAAGTTCGCCATATCAACAATGTAAGCTGATGATATGTCAGTGTTGTGTTTGCAACTTGCTTCTGCTGGCCCAAAGTGGCCAAAAAAAATCTGTTTTTGCAGATTTACTTGACTGATACCTGGTACTTAATAAAATGGTAATAATGACCTAATATATTGGCAAACTGATATCTTGTTTTAATTCAAATTTACACACAATCACAAACATTCACTATAATAAATATATGCAGTTACACATGCCTGAGAGGGTGAGCACTTTTATATTCACTACGAATATATGATTTTTTCTCCTGTTTGATCTGGATAAAACACTATTGAATAAGACTAGCTGGCTGAAATGAGTCCTATCTTTGTGAGGGAACTGAGGCTGCAGAGCTGCATCACACTGCCCGTTCAATTGTTTGTTAAAGGAAGCAAAAACCCCTTTCAGTTTGTACTGTATTGCTGGATTCTCACCTCTGCCTCTGGGCTTTGGCAGGCTGCTGAGCGCTGGGGGTTGATTGTCCGAGCCCGCAGCAGAACAGAGCTGTGTTACCATGATCTGTATTGTTCCCTAATTTCTTCTCTGGGATTTCCTCTTGCCAGCTCCCCCCACCCACCCATCCTCTTCACTGTACAGCCCTCCATCATCCTCCCTCTGTCTGAAGGCCCTGCCAAACTCTCTGGTACATGAAAACAATTGTTCTTGTATGTTTAAGGAGACACAACCAGCTCCTCAGACGGGCTTTTCCCCCTCACAGAAGCTCAGCTGACGGTCGAGCAGACAGACTTCCTCCTCCTCCTCCTCCTCCTTTTGGAAAAAGTGGCCATGTTCAGTAAAATCGGAAGCGGGGTATCTCAGTCCTGAGCCACAAAGTGACTCAGAACCATTAATATCTTTGACATGCAGGTGGAGCGAGGGGCCATCTCCCCAGCCAGTGAGCGTTTGAAACATGCTGAAACAGACTGTGAGAGCAAAAGCTATTAAAATATTACCATGTGCAGGTTTGTTTCTAACAAGAGCTCTCTGGCAAGACTACAAAATGCTGAAGGTAAGCACCCATCTGGGAATCAGGACTGCACTCCCAGATGATGTTGAAAAAACGCTTTACATCCTTCCCATTTCTGGATCATCTATTTCAGCTTTTTTTTTCTTTTGGTGAGGCAAGGACAGGAACACGTTTGAGCAGTCAGAGCAGCGATTTGTGTTTAATCTAATTTAAGATGGTTTCATGGAGCCATTGCTCAACAGGATTCATTAAATCGTGCTACCTAGATGTGACAGTTTCCTCTTCTGTTTGTTTGTTTAGATCAATAACTGTTAGCCAATCAACATGAACAGGCTGAGATGTTACATTATGTCAGTTTCTTATACATTTATGCACCAATAACTCGAGACAAGAACACTAAACTGCAATCTGTGATGTACAATAAAGCACCGAGCTTCTCCATGGGCAACATAAAAAAGACAAATTTTACACACTCAATATTGTTTTAGATTTACTCGAAAGTGAACTTTATTGTACAATTCAACTTATTGAACGTCATTGCTGTAGTGCAGCCATCTGGCATCCGAATCCTGTACATCATATCTTCTGAAAATCATCATTTGGGTCAATACAGAACCAACACAATACTGGATCACCTCTGGGTAGAAAACCACCTAAGACAATGGGTTGTTTTGACCCAGTATTAGTGTTATTTTTCATATTGGGCTATTTACCCAAACTAAAATAGGGTATAGTTGTAATCTACTCCTTTTTTAACTTACATGTCACTATTTGTTACAGATTGTTACTAAGTTTTACGTAAAACGTAATGTTTAGTTAAGATAAAACTCGAGCTTGTATTTAACACCGGGTCAAAATAACCATATTGTAGTTTGGGTAAATAACCCAACAGTAATATAAAAAAATAACACTAACACTGGGTCAAAATAACCAATTGGTACTGGGTAAAATTAACCCAGTATCACGTTGGTGCTATATTGACACAAACTGGGTCAAATTTTAACTAAAAAAAGCATCTTTCTGTGCTCCTTAGCTTTATGTTTATTTATATTAAGTTACAAAGGTGAGTTCAGGCTTCAAAGAGATGACAGAATAGACAGACAAGAAAAGATAATTAAACATTGTTTTGTTCTAGTTTTCTTTTTCTATCTTTCACAAAGCAGTAGAGCACAGACCATCAAGGTCATTCTTCACATGAGGTCACAAACCTGGCGGAGGTGGAGCTGCCGTCTAGCTTCATTTTATATCCGTTGAAATTCTTCCTGCACTAAGTCTCTTATGGGATTAAGAGATGCGAGTGTCGGACGAAGAGGAAAAACTCACCGAAGTGAAGTAGTAAACCTCTGCAGTGGTCCCCAGGTGGATCCTCGCCTGTCAGACATGTTAAACAGATCCACGCTGACCTTATTTGCTGCCTTTGCTTTTCTCCCCCATCTCTTCTGACGGTCAATTTGTTACCTGTCATGTTGAAAAAAAGAAAAAACGCCTCCTTCCGAAATTTGTTGAAAACTCACTATTTGGTTCGCTCCCTCTGAAAAGTACCACCAGAGAGCTGTACATCTGGGTCCCAGCGCCGGATGATGTCAAGACTGGCGTTGACCCAAAGCCCGTCGCACAGAGAGTTCCTCAGAGAGGTCGGCTGCGCGTTGTTTTCCCTTCCTGTGCCTCCGTGACATCTTCCTGCCTGGGGGAGCCTCGGGGAGCCATTTGAGGAGGCCCGGGCCCCGAGCACGGAGGACTTAGCACAGCAAATTCCAATTAGCCTGACAGGGCAGGTGGGGGATGGGGGATGGAGTGTGGCGAAGGGGAGCTCGGACCCCCAGCATGCACCTTTAACTGCCTTAAAATTCACTTTCCATACAGCCTCCTGTGTCACCGGGGAGCCTTCCTCTGTCATTTTGAGGACTAAGTTTGCAGTCTGATTCAAAGCGATGCCAGACAGGAACTTGGGCTCAGCTGTCTGATCTGCAATCCGCCTGTTAGACTGATCACCAAAGTATCTTTTTCAGACTGGAAAAGACAGAGAGAAGCCCGCAGAGACTGGGCTGCTTTTGCTGAGCAGCCTGATTTTTCAGCAGTTATGAAACATTTCACAGTGAAAGTGGTCTGAATTGGCTCTGTGCTATGGAGACCACGTTGGAAGAGAACAGAAAAGTAGAAAATTAACTAACTTTTGCAGCTGATTGTAAGAAAAAAAAAAATAGTACTTATCTTGCATGATGAGCCTGAGTATCAAATTCAGAGTGAAACTTCAACCTCTGCTGACATGTGAACTAATAGACTAATAAGAAATAAAATCACTGAAAGACAAGTTATCTTCAGGATCAACACCAGCATTGCATTTGCATCATTCGCCATGATCACACGTCAGCAGGGTCTCACTTCTGTGCTGCACCGTGACCTCCGACCTCTCACCCCATCTCTCCCTGTCCATTGGGCCCACAGCAGTGATTTATCCCTCTGACATACCAACAGCTGTGTTGGGGGCTCCGAGCGAGAGTGTGGGCTACTATTTGCCGTGACTAATCGATAACAGACTTCAAAAAACACCAATCGTGGGATTTGGGAAAAGAAATACACCAGTCATCGACACCAGAAACCCTGAACCTTTGCTGTGGCTCTGTGGGCTTCATAAACAACGTCTTGGCAACGTTACTGGAAACAATGGAAGTGTGTGTGAGACATCTTTCCATAACGACATGCAAGACATTTTATACCACTAAGCTGGTCATTAAGAAAGTAGATATTTGCAAATGGAGCTAAAGATAAATAAAGTAATTTAGTATTTAGATGTCAAACAAATAAATTTAAGTTGTCGAATGTTGACTAGAGTTGAGGGGAGTTTAGCTGAGAGCAGCCATTTTCCAAACTGCAGTTCTTGTTATATAATAAGAGCACCTTTTTTCCCCCTAAAATTCCACCAAACAGAGAAGGTCTCAAAAGATTGTTGGTCCCAGAAATAAACATTTTCTAGTTTTATCTTTTGTCCATTTCATGTCCAACATGTAATTAGTTTTACATCAATCTCCCAGTAATCACCACAATGTGAAGTAGATTTTGACTAACAGCTTTTTTTCATGTGTGTTTCTTGTTGTCATAGGACAAACCAGATTTTATCAAGATGGGGAATCAGGAAATTAATCGCTTTTATTTTGATAAAATATATTTTATTAAAAACCTTTTGAAAAAAAAAAGGAGAAAAACTCATAAGTTCCAAACAAATGCACTGCATCCGTGAAAGGCTTATGCTTAAATTTCTCAGTCAAGTATAAATAGTCTCTTCTTTGGTTCCATCATTTGATCCAGCATGTGTACGTGTTTGTGTGTGCGCTATGTAACACCAGCCTTGACTATTCCCTGAGAAAGTCTTTGAGGATTTTCAGGTTGCTATAATCATTCACTGGTCTTCTGTCAGCGTCTCATTCGCAGCGGACCCAGTCCTCGCATTTTTAAACAGTCTTTGCCATCCTTTATCTGGAAATCAAAAAAGAAATGTCTCAGTCATATAAAGGTTTACCAGTATTTAATGTAACTGCACCAGAAGTTTTCTAAAGAAATAAATACATAATTAATGTTTATTTTCCACAAATCAACAGCCATTTTTTCAGCTTCACTGTTTGATGTCAAATTTATTTCCAAATGCAAGAGGAAGCTACTAATTATGTTGTATATCACATTATGTTTTGCAATACAGTGCCGTTCTTACAGTAGTAAAAAATAAAAATAAAAACATCTGTGTCTGAATGTTTGAGGCATTTCGGTGAGCGCCAAGACCTGTGCGTAAAAGTGCTTTTTACGCACACACTCCAAGACAAAATAATGGAGTTACACAAAAGATGAACAGATGCTGCATTACACGTAACCTTCTCAAAAAGCATGATGAAGACATTGTTTCATTTGATCCTGCCACTTTGATATTTTTAGCACATTTATCACATCAGATTCATTTAAGGTGCACTAGATTTTAAGCCAGTTAGACCGTGGATATACAGTAAAACAGAATTTACCCCTTTTCTCTGGTTACTCAAACAGAAGGTGCAGATGGTCCGCGGCTGCTGCGCCCCGCTCTCTCCTTGCGCGTGAACCGCGCCGAGGCAGGGCTGTCCATCCGCGCCGCCGTCCCCGAGAAGAAGCACGTTGGCCAGATGGGAGATATAGCTGGATGCCAGTCGAAGAGTTTCAATTTTGGAGAGCTTTCTGTCCACGGGTTCGGTGGGTATGAGAGTCCGAAGAGCCGTGAATGCAGTGTTGACGCTTTGGGTCCGGCCTCTCTCCCTGGCGTTAGCTGCGCTCCTCTGTTTCATGACCACCGCGGGCTCTCCTTCCAGTTTGTGTGAAATCCTCCTTCGTTTTTCGCTGGAGCCACAGTAGCTTTGCTCCGAGCTGCCGTCGCTTTCGCTGCGGTTTTCGTCATCCTCGGACGTGATGGTGAAGTCTGAATAAATCAAATGTGTCGCCACGGGCCGCAGCATGGCAAAAGCCATCATTAAAAGTTAAAGTCCCAGCTCCAAATCCTCTGTTAGATCGACACCAACTCAGGGACTAACCCTACATCTCAATAAGGCACAAAGGCTGCATATAACCACTAATGAAATAAAAGACGTTTTTAATAAAGCTGACCGACTTTTCATAAGTCAGTTTGTAGTGGCCTATTTTAAGGATGGACCCGGAGTACCTGGTCAGCTGGGCTCTTATAGCAGGATGGGAGGAGCTGCACAGTGTTACAGTAACCTCTCATGTGAAAAGGCTCTGTAAACACAAATCATCATAAATATGCCACATTGTTGTAACTCACAAATGCGCAGTACTTTTACATGAATATTACAAAGATACATTCAAAGATTAAGTGATACTTTCATCACTGAGACATGAAACTTGGCACTTTTGGCAATTCTGTTGTCATTATTTACTTTAGAAAGAAAAATATTGCAACTATTGAAGACTGTAGTATTGTAAGACACAGTAGAGCAGTAAGTTATACCTGTATTCAATGGTGGAAGACATAGTCAGATCCTTTACCTAAGTAAAAGTAGCAATACAACATTGTAAAAAAAATACTACATTACAAAAGTTCTGCATTCAAAATATTACTTAAGCAGAAGTACATACATAGCAGCAAATATATAAAAAGTGACAGTACTCAGTACTCATTATGCAGAAGACAAGAATGGTATATTATTGAATATTATTATTACTCGTGCATCGATGTGTAAGTAGAATCTTAGTGTTGCTGGTTAAAGTGGAGCTCATTTTTAACTACTTTATATAATGATGGCCAGTTTAGTCAATAGAAATTCATCTTTTTTTATTACCTAATCAAATATTTTGTATGTATCCTTTTAATCAGCAAAGTAACTTGTAACTATAGCTGTCAAATCAAGGTAGTGGAGTAAAAAGTACAATATATATGTATATTTGGATATACGTATATATTAGATATATAATAATAATGTTTGCCAAAGAAATGTAGTGTTAGTCTAAATGAAAATGTTTAAGTGTAGTACACGTACCTCAAAATTAGTACAGTACAGTACTTGAGTAAATGTACTTACTACTGTATGTTTAGGATGTAGGGAACTCTCGTCTCATATAAAATGAGTGTTTCTGACCCAGGAGCATGATTATAAACTTGTAAAAATTCAAAATGTATAGGCTGTAGGGTCTTTTAAAGGCATTTAGGGACTAAAGTTTGCTTTTCAGTTATTTTACAGTTTACTATCTTAAGTTAGTCTGACATGTTTATGGTGCTGCCACCCAGTGAGGTTTGTTTTTGTTGGCTGCTAAACCACGTCAATGCAGTCAAGACTAAAATGAACTTTATTTCTCCACAAAGCTTCAGCTTGTTCAACATTTAAACATAATTGTGCAGGTGTTTGGAGAACATATGCAGTGGATGCATATGCAAATTCTGTTTGTCTTGCCAATTCTCAAATTTCCAATGGAAATTGTTAAGTCAAATATAAGAAGTTCTTTCATTTGAATATCTTTTCAGGAAGCCTGACTTAATGTTCGACCTTGTATCACTATTGCACAGCAACAAACAGGCTTAGACTAGTTAGAGTAAATAATCCTTCTGTTACATCCCCATATTAAAAACTGCCATTGGCCCACACTGAGGAGCACAGGCCAGGCAGCAGGAGAAAGTTAAGTGTGAGTAAATAAACACTGAGCAGATGATCCTGGAATGGCAAGGATTTATTTGCTTGCTGCCCTGAGTGCAAAAAAACAAAGCAGCAGTGGCAAATGGATGATTTAGTCCCTCCAAACCACATTAGCAGACACAAGTCTCCTCTAGCCACAGCCGGCAGCACATTCAACCACTTCAATGTGCCTCAGCTGCATCAACAGTCAGACATCAGACACCTAAACTGTCTGCTGAAGGAGCTCTGATGTCCTACAAAGGACACGAAACCAAACACAAGAATCCGCAGTGGCAAAGGCTGTGTGAATATTTCAATTAGCAGAAATAAGATAGTCTTTCCAGAGATTTAACTTCATACATATTAATAAAAAATATATATTATGAGTTATAAAAGATACACAAACTGATTTTAATTTGTTGTGATGTCTGATGATCCAGTAAAAACACATTAAAAGGTCAACAAACCCCCTCAACTATCAGCGAACAAATTATGTTGCAAGCCTCAGACACTCTCTGCTGCTGTATGGTTAATTATGTTTACCAGGACCCATGAGGACTCACTGTGAATTTATTGTGCAGTACAAGAGTTTGTGTGTGTGTGTGTGTGTGTGTGTGAGAGAGAGCATGCAGACTTGAGACTAAAGACAGAAGTTGAAGTGTTCTTAGAACAACTCTCTTATTTCATGGAACTGTGAAACGCTCTTCTGCTCGTCCGGAAGAAGTCGATCCATTTATCCATACTGATGAGGCGACAGCATGTCGGGTTTGCCACCCACTGAGCTCTGAGTTGTTGTGCTTCAGAGATCTCTGAGAACAGCAGCTCTGTCTGAGCCACCGAGCACAGAGAGGGAAGGATTTCTGTGTCTGCGCTGATGCATGTTTTGCCTCTCTGTGGATGGCAACGTCAGTCTGTCAGTCCATCACTTTTCAGGATGGATTGCCATGAAACTTTGTACAAATATTCATGGTCCCAGAGGATGAATTTTAATGACTTTGGGGATCCCCTGACTTTTTCTTTAGCGCCACTATGAGATTGTCAATTTATTTGTGAAATGTTTCAACAACTTTTGTATTGACTGTCATGAATTTTGGTAGACATTCATGTTCCCCAGAGGATGAATCCTTATAACTTTGGTGATCCTCTGACTTTTTCTTTAGTGCCACCAGCAGGTCAAGTTTTTCACAAAGCTTGTGAAATATCTCACCATCTACAAGGCACAACATTTGGTGCAGATATTCATGGTACCCAGAGGATGAATCCTAATGATTTATGTGATGCTCTGACTTTTGAGAGTTTTGAGTAAAATATCTCGACAACTATTGGATAAATTGCCTTGAAATTTGGTTCACGTCCCCCTCAGGATGAATTGTAATGACTCTGGTGATCCCTTAACCTTTCATCTAGCGCCACCATTAGGTCAAAACTTTGATTTTGTCCCATATTACTTGGAAAACAAACGACATTCCCATCAACCTCAAGTGTACTTTGCGTTGCTAATAAGCAAACGTGCATGCAAACATAATACCTTTAATTCTGCTCATCCACTTTTCTTCAGTCCAGCTGAGGAGTGGCCAGCCACTGTTTCACTCACTAATGGGTGTTGTCTTCGTTGAGTCACAAACACTGGAAATGCGTAAAGCAATAAGTTAGAGCAGTGGCAGGTCTCTCCAGCTTTGCCCCATTCTCCAGGTTTCCTCTGCTGCTGACACATTTGCATACATGTCATAGCCAAGAGATCTGGTTAGCGCCTTTCCCTTACATCCCTTTTACAATCCTACAGGTTTGGTGATATCCTAGATTTTTCTTTTTGTCACACAATCCCATTAAAAACCAACAATGAACTGATCCTTCTAACAAGTATTGCGTGTGTAGCCAAAGCCGGATATAGTTTATTCCTTGGTGCCGTAGAGCTCCATTGTTGTCCACAAACTATTAAAAACACATCAATGAGCTGCACTGCTGCACTGGGTGACATGTTTCTTCATTACAATGAACACGGCAAATGCAGTTTATTTTGAGCTGATCTCACACTGTCCTGCTGCTGTAAATACTGCTGAAAATAGTCCCCATCAAATACATGATTTACTCCTGTTTGAGTAACATTTGCCAGAAACTGCAGTGCCCAGCTGTTTTATGAAATTATGAAGGCTTTTCCTAAGTTATGAAATTCTGTTTTAACCTTGTTTTAAAGATTTATGTCTTCAGTAGACACAAATGGGCTTGGGGCTGGGAGCAGTAGATAGGCTGGGGAAGTCAGAAAGTTTTGACAGATGGAGCTAATTCATTGTTGGTTTTGGTCAAAACATAAATCGGTGGGGAAACAGGCTTTAACACAACACTGGCCTATCACATATTTCCCTTTATCCTTGTTCAGCAAAGCATTCGTAGAGGGGATCTGTGGATCTGTGGCTTCATGGTTTAGGCACTGTTTGATAATCAGGCTACATCTGCTAAATGTGTCTGTATTCTCTCCAGATCTGAGTTGGAACACGGGGACATACAGTACCTGTTAGTGACAGACTGGTTTTTCTTAAGGTGCTGGGGACCCATTGATGAACACAGCTAGTAGACACACACGTTAACGTGTAGATGCATCACCCACCTCCCTTGCGGAGCAGGTTTATTCAGCTGTTCTGTTGCATTTGGGCTCAGATGTTTGTAATTCGGCAGATTGTCAAAGTGACTGACGTCACAGCAGGGGCTTTGCTTACACCTACAGCTGAAGTCAACAGAGTGCTGTTAGAGGACAAAGCTGATGTGAGGTACATGATAATGTGTTTGAACACAGACGATGCCTTCTAATGAGCCAGGCAGTCGTTTTATAGTGGAGCCCTGTCGAGTTGTTCACTCTGATTGGCAGGACCAAGCAAATAGAGCCACATTACCACAAGTTTGAAGCCTGCATGAAACACAACCTATTGCTATCATACCACATGTATACTTTCAAAAAGCTACACAGAGACGAAGGTCTGTGCACAATGTGTCACAGAGCACACAGTGCTGAGGTCTGAGGGTGGATACGGCATTACAAATCTGGCACAAATTACACGCCTGCAGCCACCAGTAGTCTGAGGGAATTCCGGATAGGAAGCTGTGAGAAGTCCTCAGCGACTCAAACACCAAAACTCTTTCAAGAGGATTTGGTTGTAATGCCTCCCCAAGTGGAACAAATGGGTGAGCTGGCTAACCAGAGATCAGTTTTTTTTTCTAGCTGTATTTTAAATGTAGACAGACTCTACAGGAGAGCCAGAGTCAAATGTGGAAGGTCTTGGTAGTTTAATTCTTCCACTGGATCACTTCATAGACCCAGCAGTGGTAAAAAAGACAGAGGCCAAAGCTCTTTCTATTAGTGTTCTCAATTTTAAAACAATTATATATTCCAAGAGAAATCTAACGTAATAAAAGTAGTAGAAGGCTTGTAAAATCTTAAACAGATTTTAAACAACTGGCAGATTCGTCTGTTTTAATGTACCCATCTTTATTTCAACCTGGTTACAGTAAAAACTAATGGAGTAAGTCATCTTTTTAGTTTGTATAGTACAATATGGTATAGACCAAGCAACATGCTGTAGGTGATAATTAAAAATATTTGGTGGGATGCCAAAAACAGAAGAATCTGTGAACACAGAGGTGTTCTGATAAACACTGCAGACAGTGTAGGAGGGAGTGCTTGTAAAGGAATGAGTGATCCTCTCTGTATCACCAAAAGATGGTAAATGTGATATTTGCACTCTGTTTTCAAGTGAAACCAGGATGACAGATGGTTTTGTGTTGCAGACGTGGATGCAGACAATTCATTAGAATCTCGTGTTTCTCAGAGTTTAACTGAAGGAAATTATGTTGAATTCATTGTTTGACGTCACCCAAACAGTCATAAGAGAGAACTAATAATATTAGTTTGTCAACACAAATAATTACTGATCTCAGATGAATGACGTGCATACAACACAACAAGTTCCAGTCTTATCCTTAATCAGTGCTTTTTAACAATCCTTTGACATTGAAGGTTATCTTCAGTACTTCTAATTATATATAATATGAATATAGCTACATATAATATGTTGTCCACATCATGCACAAACTTAGCTGCTGCTTAGAGCCCCACAGCCACCAGAGGGCCCTCAAAATACAATGAAAAACAGGAAAAAGTTTTTGGAAGTGCTGTCAGAACCATTTTAACTTTTTGCACATAAGAAAAAGTCTATTTCAATATCAGTCAGCTTTGATTTATCTTCTTCCATCATTAGTCATATTGTTCTTGGTTACAGCGATTAAATCAATAGTCTCCTTAGATTCACGAGTTACATTTTCAGTATATATTTTGGTAATCTCTTCTTTTTGTAGTGATGTTGAGGAGAGAAACTATACTGAACAGAGAAAATCAAACCCTGCTTAGAGCAGTTTGTAAACATAAAATAGTCACCATAAATTAGTTTGTTTAATCATCAGTGAGCAAAACTACAGCAAACGGCAAAAAAAGTATATGAGAATTGACATGGCCCCAATCCATTTGTGAAAATGGCCACAGACACTTCCTCTTCTTAGCCCCCTAAATCCCCTTGATCTGTTTAAATCCTCAAAGATAAAGCGTACACAACCACCCATGGAAACTGCTCCCCGAAGCAACAGGTGCAATATATTTTTTCATGCCGGTGTTGCGTGTCAAAAACCCTTTGAGGATATAGTTACATCCAGACAGTGAGCGAGCCACAGGAAGTCTTCTCACACGCGACGATTCAGAGGAGAAATTTAGAGTCCTTTAGGGCCGGTCGGTAAAAGCTGCCCCGGGTCTCCCTTCATTTCCTCGATGGCCACAAAGGGAGACCATCAGGCAGCTCTGGGCTCACATTGTGAAGGCGCTGATGTCGGAAAGGCCTCGTCTCTGTGCAATGACCTGCGATGTATAGTTTACCTACATTATTCTGCAAACCTACAGTTCCTTCCTCCAAGACAGAGGGGCAAGGGAACTGACCTGATTTAATAAGCAGGGCCAGTCTCAAGGTCAGTACCAACAACAAACAGCTTATTATGTAATACATTTACATGAGACTATTCATCATAGCAAAAAAACATTATTATCATTGTTCTGCATGTTCAAGGAAGGAAAATGCAGCTATTTATCTTATTTAGAGACAGACTATAGTCAGACTATAGGGACTATAGTATGAAGAGTAAGCCATCAATCAGGGCTTTGAAAGCTTTGATTTGGGAGGGTTTTCGTAGGAACTGACCTGGACTGTGCTTCTCATTCCTCCTCTTTCTTTGGCAAAACACAATCTGGGAGGTTACAAGAGAGATCCTGCTCAGCGACGACGAGTAAGAAACACGGATGATGGGAAGAAGGGGCAGACTCAGCAAGACTCAACATCTTGCATTTTGACAAAAAGACACTGTCAGTCTGATGTTCTCATAACACCTGACTCCCACAAACCATCTGCTCTATAGGCTCCTTTCTATTACCTCGTCTTCTCATGCTGTCTGAAACATCACAATCAAAATTGACTGCGCATGAGACTTCATAAAGTTTGGATAAAAAATTAAATACTGTACTTTGCTGGTACTTGGTAATTAAGATTATCAGTATACTGTTACAGGCGTGTTGTTCTTCTAGTTACTGAAATAATGCACATTTCCTCCTCATATTCTGCTGCTGCACACAAGGCAGCTCTGCACCATTTGATTTCTAAAATTAACACTATGCCACAAAAAAAAAAAAAGACTGACTACAGGGACCTTTTGATATGATTTCAGACTAAAATAACTTGCATGTGAGACAACTTGTATTTAAATCGTGCTCAGTGCTCAGTGGGAAGAACTCAAAAGGTGCACTTCAAGGAAAAGTCTATTGTATATTGTATGTAAATAATAAAATGAATGATGGCTGAATTCCTTTTAGCTGCTTCAGTTTCAGGGTCCTGGGCTGTGTCTGAAGTCACTCCCTCGTTCACTAATTCACCACTCCCAATGCAAGACACTGCACTGTGGGATTGTTAGCAGAAAGTAGTGTACATCGGCACGCCATGGACGCCTCTGTTTTTCTTTTCGTTGTGGAATTTGTGAGGGCACTATATGATGTATACATGTACACACAAATCGGACACTCAAATAAAATGGCAGACAGTAAATATAGTGCACTATATAGTAAATCTGGAAACATATCAGTTGAGACTGTCAGGCAGCCAAGTTGGAAAAACGCCTCTCGTCAGCGTCTGACTTGTAACTCAGTGCTGTAATTATTGGGAAATTCAAACAGCAGCGATATCTCCAAGAGCTATAGAGGGTTTTAACAAACCAGTGGCAAAATGACTACAAAGTTACATCTAAATAGAATCTGTTGACAGTCAATTCAGCTAATTTAAAAGGGCCTATACTTTATTTGTTTGTTTGTTTCTGGTTTCACTTGGTAACGAACAGATCCAAATAGGTAACACAGAAAAACTAACTATGTAGAATATTTATATGGTGCGACTACAAGGTTATCAATGGGGCTAACCATCTTGGAATAATGCGTGAATACTCCCAAATCGGAATAATGGGACTTTTTCCTGTTCTTCCCATTCTGCTGACATGAATGCAACAGAGATCTTATTATTAGCAACATATTTGCTTTTCCTACTATAACAAGTCAAAATGTCTGCTGTAAAAAGGCCTCAAAATTTGCAACCATGCTTGCTGTGTAGTGTTACTCTGTCGCTATATCCTCTTCACATTTCCAAATGTACAAGGAAGTAACTGCAGGACACCATTTGTCATTTAAATTACTTTTTATGTGCAAGTACAACTGCTGTTTGAAGGTAAAAGCTATTAAATGACACATAGTAACTTGGGAAAAATGTATAACTTACTGAAAACAGAAATTTACAAACACACGCACACTTTAAATTACATGTCAGGGGTTTCAAATGAAAAATGTCATGTGTTTAATCAAAGAGTTACGTTTCCCCCTGCTGGTAAATCCTTTGCTCTGCAGCCACCAGCTGCATCAGAAGAGTCAAAAAAGGTGTGTGAGTCACCTGAGCCAAGTCTCTCAAAAACACTCCAAGCTGCTCCAGCGTCACCGCAGATCAGGCGCCGAAGCCCCCAAGTAAGTGTTAAGATCTGAGACGTTTGATTTGATGAGCTTGGCCGGGATGGTCGGCATGTTCAACCTCTGATACGCAGCAAACCTGTGGCAGCCTCCAAAAGAGTAGTAGTAATTTCCCCCCTCTCTGCCTTTGATCCAGAGCACATCAATGGGAGGAACAACACTCACGTCTGCTGTCTCCTGGAAGGAAAGACAAGCTGACAATTAATTCATACAGCAAGAGTGGAGCAGAAATTATATATAAAAAAGATAAACTATACTGTAATGATTAGAGGGAAACAAAAGTATGAGCGAGTACTGTTACTGTTAATGTATTGTAAGCATATTATAGGCAGCGGTGGAATGCGGGTTGTGTTTTAAATATTGGATTATTAACACAATACCATAGCTAATAAAGGTGGAGCAAATTTAAACTACTTTAAATAATACTCGGTAGTTGAATGTATAAAAATGCATCCACAGAGGCTGTAAGTCCAATCCCCAAACGACCAACCCAAACTCAGTGAAATATATATTCATTTTAATGTTCATGTATATTTTCTGTAAATTGGATCTCCTCACAGCTTTATCTCATAGAAGTATACAGTAACATAAAGAGGGAATACTCAAGTACAACTACAACTTTAAATTGTGCTTAAGTTTAGTAATACTTCTCATCACTGATTACAGAAGACTTAACACTCATTTCCTCAATATACGTTACTTAGCACCACAAACACACCACTGTACTGTATATCTGCCTGTGGTAATATTATTATTAAAAGGAATTAAGAAGATAATATTCATATAGCACAAATACATAGATGAACCTGAATTGAATGTAAGAGTGATTTTACATTGGGTAGGTAATTCATAGCAGTGTTGTAGCCCATTTTACTGTATCTTAATGTCATGTCCTATCCTTAAAATCAGTGGTGGAAGAAGTATTCAGGTACTTTACTTAAGTAAAAGTACTAATACCACACTGTAAAAATACTCCACTACAAGTAAAAGTCATGCATTAATTTATCAGCAAGATTTACTTAAAGTATCAAAAGTAAAAGTACTCATTATGCAGAAAAATGGTCCCTGTCAGTGTTTTATGATTATATATGAAGTTTTTGAATTAATATTACTGCTGCATTAATGTGTATGTTGCATTTTACTGCTGTGGATGTTTATGGTTGAGCTAATTTAAACTACTTTTTTGTTAAATTGTTTATTTAGTTTAAGAAGTAGGATAATTGTTTCAACCCACCAAGAAATCAACAAATTTGGAGATACAAATTTATCTCTGGACTGGAAGGGTATGAAAAACTTTAATCCGAAAAGTAACTAAAGCTATGTATGGAAGCCCATTTCTGCTCATGTGATGAAAAAAAAGATAAGTCATTATAATGAGAAGAGTTCTGAAAATAATGAGTTAGTATCTCAAAATAATGAGTTAGTATCTCGAAATAAAGAGTTAGTATCTCAAAATAATGAGTTAGTATCTCGAAATAAAGAGTTAATATATCAAAATAGTGAGTTAGTGTATAAAAATAATGAGTTTGTATCTCAAAATAAGAGTTAGTATATCAAAATAATGACTTAGTATCTCAAATTAATTAGTTAGTGTATAAAAATAATGAGTTTGTATATTAAAATAATGAGTCTGTATCTCAAAATAATGACAGTATTCTGAGATACTATCTCATTATTTCGAGAAAGTTTCTCATTATAATGACTCACAGGAACCTTTTTTTTTATCACATTGGCTGAAATGGGCTTCCATAGATATCAGACAAATACAGTGGAGTAAATATTTGCCTATGAGAAGTTGTGGAGCAGAAGTACAAAGTTGCATTTATGGAAATAAGTACCTCGAATTCGTACTTAAGTACATTAACGTTACTTGAGTAAATGTACTTAGTTACATTCCACCGCTGCTTTAAATACACAGGATTGTCTTGAAACACACATTTACATATTAGATAAATGTTATTACCTTTATTGTGTCCATCAGGCTCTGGACTTTCTGCTCATCCAGTACCGGAGGAATCGGTCTGATGATGACGTCCATCGGGACGTTATGAACCTCCTCGACCGAGTCCGAGTGAATCGACCTGTTGGACCCGGTGTTTTTAACGTCCGCCGTTATCGACATGTTTCTACGGGATGAAACCGACAGCTTCACCCCAGTTTTAGTGCCGTGCCACAACCGAAACATTTACCTACCGACCGTAGTGATCCGTGTGAGTGTTTCTTCACTTCCGTGTTGCTAGTTTGTTTGAGTGCGTAGTTCTTTAAAGGAAGGTTTTGATTGGTCACCCGCGCTGTCAATCACACAAATGTACAACGCCCCCTCTGGTCTGTTAGCTTACATGTGGCATTCAAGAGACCAAGTTTGTTTCATCTAAGGTAAAAACTTTAGCATAAATGCTGTTAGACTGCCCTTTGCTGTCACATTAAGAGACAGTCTAGTGAATTAGCTTGCTAGTTAGCTACTGAAATCAGTACTACAGTCATTAATGCTGTTTGTGCCGCTTAAACCTGAAAATCATTAAGCAGAAATAAGCTGTGAACACAACTTTTAAGTTGATATGGCAAACTTGTTAGCAAATAATAGCTTATTTACACACCCAGCAGTTATGGAGCAACATTATCGTTCATTTAAAGTCGTGTTTCTGGCCACCTGATGAATGTAAGTCCAATATTCACTCTCTTTTATCTCTGTTTTTGGTCTCCACCACCTCCTGAGGGAAATATCTGGCTCTTTATCTGTTAAATGCTCCACTATGTTCACCAGATAGTTGCTATCTGTGTGTGTCTGCTGTTTGGTGCTGAGCAGGTAGTGTACAGTGGATTTTTAGAGCTTTTTCACTAAAGTTGTTGCCGGACAGCTAAACAATGAGCTGAAAGTCTCTCTAAAGCTCCGTAAATGTGAGGGAAGCAGGTGATAATTCTCTGTAGGTTTACGAACAACCCCTTTTACATCGTTTTCACATTATCATTTGATTGTTAATATTGAAATATTGATTATAGCTGCTTTAAATATTCTTTCCTCTATTTCCTTTTACTCCCGCAGGACTAGTAGTTGACTCTAACTGTACACTGAGCAACTGGGTGTTATGTATCTCCTGTAATCAATGATGGAAAATCACTATTTACATTTAGTTAAGTACAGTACTTAAAAAGACTAATCTGTTGTTAACATTGGCTTGACTCCATCATGGTTTGGGATCCCACAGACCCCACTGCTGGCTGTGTTAAAATATTAATAGTAATTGCAAAATTAACAATTTAATCTAATCTAAATATGCTCTTTTCTTTCATTCTGACCTTATTAAAACCACAAATGAAGGTGACAAAATGTGGAAACAAGCGTAAAGCATTGTTATTACACCAAATAAGGAAATATTTCATGTCATATGGGCAAGGCCTGAACAAATATATTGCTTGTGTTTGCCAAAAAGCCATTCACAGACAGACAAAGACATTTACAGCATGTCATCCTACATGGTTATATGTTTGAAGTCAGTTAGACCCAAGTTAGACCTCTAATACTCCAATGACAGAAATCCTAATAGACTTATTTGGGATTTGTGAAGGATAGGGATGTGCCGATCTGATATTCAGTGTCCGTATTTGTCCGATGCTGGCCAAAATAATAATTTAATACGATCCATTAGCCAGTATTTTATACTGGAATTATAATTCCTGTATTATTCTAAATACTCAGATTTAAACTTTTGCACAAAGTTGCACTTAAAATTTCATTTTGAATGTTTGAATAGTGCTGACCAATCAAAAATACCGCTAAAAAGTTTAAACAAAAAGAAGCAGCAGTATTGCATAACTGAGTCATGTTGTGGGCTATGTATTTCTTCCTTTAGGGGATTAGAATATTTGTTTCACAGTTTGAGCATGATGTTTTTTAGATGGCTAGGTTAAGCAAATTGCATCCATACAAATGTATTATTAACAGCTTAGTTGTTTAAGAGAGGGGAAAGACGATATCGGATTGGTATCGGTATTGGCAGATTCTCAAGGTTGCAGAATTGGCATCGGACATGAAAAAGTGGTATCGAGCCATCCCTAGTGAAGGACAGTGCTGTGTAAAAGTACTTTCAACACCAATCGCAGATATAGAGCATGTAAAGCTGGAGTCTCTGAGACACCAACAGAAGTAATGTGACATCTTCTGTAGTGGACTTCTGAAACATGTCATCAAAATCGTGTTAATAAGCAATTTCTCGTAAAATGAGAAAGAAGCCATGAAGTATCAAGCTGATAAAACAATGTTAAGTGTGTTTTTTGAACCGTCAAACAGAACATTAAGGTTAACAGGTCTGCTTTTTAGCATGTAAACAGGCCCCTATTGGAGGTAGCTGTTGAGTATTTCATGGCATGTACATGTTGTAGTACCAAACACAAACTTTACCCCTTTTGTAAGATAACTTATTCATTTCATGGCCAAACTGTTTCTCATTAAAATTCACTCCAGCAATTAGTCATGCAGTTGAAAAGAGCCGCTACAAGCCCAGAATCCTTTGGTGACAATAGTTTTTAATGAGGTCAGTGTTTTGTATTGTCGACTGTTGCGTGATATAGGCTTCCTCCTTCAAAGTGCACTAGTTGGTGATTCTATTTTTGCAGGGATTTCAAAGAGCCAGCCAGGTTGCTGTGGTTACAAAAAGGACGTCTGGGCCTGCAGCTTTGCACAGGTAAGTGGAAAGCTTCAAAGATCTGTGGCAGTGGAGCGGAAACAGAACTATTGTTGTTTTCTCCAACCCACAGCTACAGCATCTTCTAATGAGACAATTAAAAATGATTTCTTGGACAGGAGAGGCAGGCCATTATATTGAATTATTACAAATACTTTGAACTACAATGGCAGCGCCTTTTATGTTGATTAATTGGTCACACGGGGATCAGTTACAACATGAAGGAGGTCTATATATAGTATGTAATCATTAACAGTGGTATCAGTACATTATATATCCTTGTAGAATAAAACTGAACAAAACACAGCCTGTAATTTAGGTGCTGCAGTAAATGCAATCAACTTTTTTTTCGCCTCGTTGTCAAGTGATAGTTTTGCAGTAGCAGCAACACTCAGTTTATAATTTCCCCCAAAACAGCTTAGCTTTGAAAGCCACCCTACATTTTCTACTTTTTTTCCCTTAAAGAGCAATTTAGCTGACACCCGTATAGTGTAAAAACAACTGAAAAACTCCAATTAGACTGTAATATGCTGACATGGATCGTACAGCTGGCTGCATGACTTGGTGTTTCTGTATGAATAACTACAGTATAGCAAATATGTATGGTGACATATCTCCCCTTGGCATTCACCACTTTATACAATGTCAGATTCAAGTCGTTTCTTTGCTGTCAATCAAAAGCCATTTCATCGAGCGCCAAAAGAAACCGGCATCACACGAAGAGAAGAGACCCTGTCAGTCAAAGCATATAGACATGTAAATCATCTCCGGCGCTGAGGTGTGTTTAGAGTCCCACTACACTCTGCGTGACCCTCTGCTGTCACAGCAGGACTGTATTCTAGTCGCTAACATATCTCAATTACTTAGATTGAGTTAGTCACACAGGTACAGCGGCAGGTCACGGAAGAACAGTTCCCACATAATGATTCGCTGTTAATATTAGATTTCAGTCCCCGTGGGATTGTCACACTTAGAGCAGCTGGAGAAAATTACCTGCCAGCTTTCCGACAGGGAAGTGAGCTATATTTATTTATACCTTCTCTTTTTTTTTTACACGTTGACATGCTTTTAAAGTGATAATTATTCTGACGGCGATTTTCAGTCTTCAAACTATAGCTTTGTGATAGATGAATGTGTCTGAAATCATGACATGGTTTAGCAACAGTGGATGTTGCTGTGTTTTGCGGCTGAACGTGTGACTGATTTGTTCAGTGATGTTGATTATTCACTGGTGGCTCCTTCTGCTTAAACCTATGAAATTATTTTCTGCGCCATCTCCTTCCAGTACAGCTGCCCAGAACAGGATTTCTGTTTAATGATCTTCCTTGCCTTGAAATAAAATTGCTCTCCCAACCTCACCCAGAGAGAGAATAAATGGTGCTTTGGAGTGAGATTATATGGATGTGGATTAAGCTGTAGTCTTTTCTTTCCATTTACAGTACATTTCATTGACTTCACCTTAAAACAGAAGCAGAATAGCATTTTTATCAACTGCTCAAGCCACAAAAGCATTGTTAAAATAATCTTATTTATCTCTAAAACAAATTATAAAAACCTCACATCTGTAATTCCTTTGCTAATCTTGTTTCTCCATGTGTTGTATATGAAGGGAAAAAAGGAGCTATTTAAGGAGTGCCCTCCTTGACTTTTGCGTGAGTGCTGCTGACAAGTTGGATATCTTAGATGCATAAAAATGCGATTTTGACATGACTTCAAAAAGAGAAGCATACGGATGAGGTGGACCCTCTGCCAACTGAGAGACGAGGAAACAGATGGGTTTTACACAAACAGCACAAACATCAAGAACACTGAGTTAAAGAGCTTGGCAGTCTCACTTGATGAAACAGTGAGGAATGGAGGCGCTTTTAATGAGCATCTCTCCTGTGATGCAGAATGTGAAAAGACAAACTGTTAGCTCTTAAAGGGGCAGTTACAGTTGGTTGGCCGTGACTGGTTGAACTGAATGGTTTTCCTAACCTCTCCTTGACTGACTTTGGTAGGATATGTGCAGATTGGTTATAATATGAAGATTGTTTGAATGGAGATTCATGTTTTTATTTTGAAAATAAAAAATATGCAGAATATCTCCTTCAGTTGAATTATCCAGTTAATCTGATCTCACCAACCAACAAAGCTTGTTGTTGTTGTTGAAAACGCTGACAGTTGGTGATCAGCCAACAGATGGCGCCAGATGTATGGGAAGGGTCAGAGCGAAGGCCGGCACCAGTTAAAGGAGTGTTGACTCAAGTAATGATAGTTTTTCTAATTACAAAGATGACATGTTGTTTGCTATGTCAACCTGTGAGCAAGTGAGAGACACCAGTTGCAACTAAAGTACTTTTTTCAGTGGTGAAACTGGACAGCGAAACCCATTTAGAATCAATTTTTACTCGACTAGAATTACAACTAATGTTATATTTTTTTATTGATTATCTACTCAGAGCCCAAGGTGACGTCTTCAGATGTTTAGTTTCGTCTGACCGACAGTCCAAAACCCATTTATATTCAAGTTAAGATGATATAAAACTGAGAAAAGCAGCAAATTTGAGAAGTTAGAACCAGGAAATATTTGGGATTAATGCTCGATTAAACAGCTGAAATGATTAATCTATTATCAAAATTGTTGCAGATTAATTATCTGTTGATTGACTAATCAATTAATCGACTAATTGTTTCAGCTCTACTGTTTTTTTTTTAGCAATAGAGATCATTTCTCTGTACAGGGTAGCAGATCAGAATTTGAATAAATGCTGTGGGGCTGCAAGTAATACATACTTTCATCATCGACAATTAATCTGCTGATTATTTTCTCGATTACTACCTTTCGATTGATCTTTAAAATGTCAGTTAATAATGGAAAATGCTTGTGACAGTTCCCTAAACCCTAAAGGGATATCTTCAAATCCTTGAAGCCCTGAAGATATTCAGTTTACTATAACACAAGACAAAGAAAAACTGCAAATATTCACATTTAAGAATCTGGAACCGGAGAAATTTTGGCACTTTTGCCTAACAAACGATTAATCGATTATCAGAATGGTTGATGAGTAATTTTCTGTCGATCGACTAATCAATTAAATGCCTAATCTGTTCAGCTCTAAAATGACATGTTGTTTTCTGTGTCATGTGTGAGCAACTGAAAGAGACAACAACACCCATTACGACTGAAGTTTTTTCTCCTTTTTCTGCTTGTCATCTCAGCATGGAGATAATTTGTCTCTCCCTGGAAGCAGTTCAGAATTTGAATAAATACTCTTTTCCTATAAATAGCATGATAATCCAACGTAGAGTGTTTCTGTCTCCAGTTTGTGTTGTTTTACAGCTGTATCTGCTGCTGTAGGTAGATTTGTGCAGTTACCTTGTGGTAACCCCTCACCCCATCAGAAGGCAGTTATATTTTTCTCTCACACAGTCACTCAGAAGATGAAGGGGTTCTCTGTGAAGTGTGAGTGTAGCATGCTCCATTTTGCAGGTTGTTTTTAATAATTTACCCGATATGCCCTGAGTGTGTGCGGCGGTGGGAGGCGACGGCTGTCTGTAGAGTGTTGCCAGGGATATGTGTGAAGGGCCACGGTCCCCCTACCTGCCCCCCGGTGCTGATCACTCATTGTTGCTGTCGTTACACACACAGCACAACCACGGGTGATGTAATTGGATTGCATGGGTCCCCATTTTATAGTCCATTGGCATGTAATGAAATCAGTTATTTACCTTCATCATAAAATCCGATAAGGGACAACATCTGCCAGGGTAAAGTTTGAGCGAGTGCCGCACATGAATGTTGATGTGCGGTCTGCAACACCCTGACCTGCAGCACTGTGAGCTGTTGCATGAGAATCAACACATGGTTGTAAACTTGTCATTTGACTATTTATTCTATTATTTGTTTACCTTCAGCCACATAACTAGCATAGCAGCGTGTAACAACAGCAATGGCAATCACTGCTTTCCCACGTTCAGGAGAGGAGAGTGCAGCAAAGTGTCTTGTTTCTGAGTCCCTGCTCTGCTCTGCTCTGCCTGCTGTCTCATTATACTGCTGCTGTGCTGCTGGAGGACACTGAAGGACACAAGCGATTGAATTCAAGTGTTGTATATTCCCTGGAAACCAATCAAGAAAAGCCCCAGAATAATAATCCCTGTCCGCTGTCATGATTCATTTTTATTTTGTTCCATATTTTTCTCTGGCTTTTGAGTCACTCAGAAAGAGTAGTTCCAGCATAAAATCAATGTTCCATTAAAATTTAATGACCAGGAAGGGCTTAATAGTGGTGGAACAGATGCCTCTGCTTTTGATAACGCCGACATCTCAGGAACTCTTATTCAAAGCTATATTGGTGTTGTCAGGTCCTGTGACCGTTCCTGCTCTCATCCGCTGTGCGAAAAACAAAGGATATTGGCATTTTTGTGCCTCGTAGCGGTGAAATTAAAAGTTAGTAAATTGACAGTAAAGCTCATAAGATTCATCAAACATTGACAGAGGAGGCTACAGCTGATGGCACATTATAGTCATAACTATAATTACTCACTGTGTTAATGTTGACTAAGGGCTATTCCAAACAGATTCCAGATTCACCATTTTTCTCAGTGTGTTTTAAAAAAAAAAAGGTAAGAAAGATGTAAGAAAAGGTGTGAGAAAGATATAAAAACTTAATTGGATGAACAGGTTGGCCTGTCAACAAACAGCTGCAGGGCACGTGTGTGTGTGTGTGTGCGTGTTGATGAAAATAAAAACAATAAAATACTTTTCTCCTTTAATAAAATCAAATTTGACTATTTTAAAAGAAATAAGAGTGGACTTGTAGGTTCCTTGTGCTATTGTTTTTATTAACGATATCATTGCTATTGTTGTCATCATTATTAATTGTAGCAGAACAAGATAAATCAAAACACCCCTCAGCAATCATGGCTTAAGTTTCTTCATACTCAGCTGGAACAGAGAGATAGAAAGATAAAGAGAGAGAGAGTGAGAAAGAAAGTGAAAAAATCTTAATCAGTTTTTTTTTTTTCTTTGAGGACCATATGGAAGGTTTCAAGCAGCCAACCATATGTTGAAGGCTTTTGTCATGGAAATCATACTTTTTGGCACTTTTTCATTGCGCAGCCAAGCCGGGCACATAAATAAAAGAAAACAAGAACAGAAAAAAAATCATACAGAACATGATCAAATCTTTGAGAATACACAGAGTTTGAAGTTTTTGTTTGTAACTTACAACAGATAGCTTTTTAATCAAGACACTCCCTGATTCACGTGGCCACCCAGACTGCAGTTGGTACCTGTATTCGTCTTTTTNNTTTTTTTTAATTAAAAAAAAGACAACATGAATAGAAAAAGAGCAATTAAATGTCTACATGCATTGTCATATTATTGCTGTGATATATTTACAAATATATTTACAAAATCATCAAAGAGGAACAATGTTTCCCTACATCTAAATCCAGAAGTTTAGAATCAGACTGCGCCTCCTTTTCTGTAATACTTCTCTGTAATACTGCCAGTTTTCGATACAAGCCTACAGTACATTTCCAATCGATGTTTTTAACGATCTCCATGCTTTTATCTGCCTTATTAAAACGCAGTCCCCAGGTTTTGGAGATACATTATATCTCTGTCCCACAGTAAAATAGTAAACATATAAAAAAAGCATCTATAGGAAGTAATTATTTCTGCATTAGTTCAATAATACAGCGACATGCCAAACTGTGTGTTCTGCAAGTTAATCAGGAGACAGGTGGTTTGGATGCTCTCATGCAGTGATTCAGCTGTAGCACTTAGACGGCCATTGACAGGATGATGGCGAAACAGGGAGGAGAGGATGGATAAACAGAGCAGAAACTCCGCTTTTTCTCTTTGTTTTTTTGTTTTTTTTCCTTTTTTTTAGGGCGAGCTCAGCATTACTGCGATCGTGTCATCCATTTGGAATATGCAAATAGCTGACAGTGCATTTGCCTGCTGGTGCTTGACCTTCCCCTTGGAGGTCGCTCACCGACTCAATTACGCTCCCTATCTGCAGTCTGTCTGCAAACACCTGTTATCCTCCCACACTCCGCCACCCTCCGCCAATCCCACTTCAGCACATCTCATCCTCGGTGCGTCTGTTTAGAGGCAGTTGGGATGGGGATGAGGACGGCTGGTGGGGAGGGGAGGGTACGTGAAGCAGGGGCAAATGGTGGGGGAGTTGGAAGTGCATTACAGCGCGTCGTTTGGTTACAACAGTCTTGAAAACTTTCTCTACCAAGGCAGTTCACGTCAAGATCATTTCCATTAGTGCTGGTTAAGACGTGCATATACCTCCATCCTTATGTTATTTTAGCAGGATTCCCTCCTTTGACACCTCAGAGATTTGCTTAGCTGTTAGAAACTGCGCAGAATAATTTGGGAGCAGCGGTGACTTTGAATTTAACTATATTTAAATGCTTTATTATGTCAGTGACCTAAATGAGAATTATTGTAATCCTGTTGTGTAATACGTAACCTTCGAGCAATTCAGTCAAATCCTTCCTGCACTTCAGCTGCCAGAAGATATATCTTTTTACCTGGTTGCTTTTTAAAACAAAAGAGACAGTTAAAATAGTAATAATACTATAGAATAGCAGCCTTTTCCAGTCGAATGAACACTTGTATAGCAGTTTTGGACTCGCTGTATAAAGGATTGAGTGTTGCTCATAGTTACTGCTTCACTATTATTATTGCTTTTGCACCTTTGAAACCTTGGTGTAGCTAGATTACACCTGCATTATTTGGCTCTCTAATTCTACACGGATAGTGTTCATGGCGATGTGTACATCACATCAGCATCAACCTTTTCTGGGAATTATCTATTGCCTGAGGTTTAATGACAGAAAGGGCCCAAAATCTCCATTCACGAGGAGGCGGTGGACTTTTGGAAAACAGCAAGATGGAGAATATTTTAGTGTTTTGTTTTCATCGTTTCTTTTTATTGCCCTAAATCGACTGAAAACAGGACAGCTGTGATTGTTATACATGTCAGTTGCTGTGTCAGTAAAGTTATTGCCACGAAAAACAAAAGTAATTCTGCATTCATTCGTTTGAAGTCTCCTAGCACTGGTACTGTACATTGTTCCTCTTTAAAAAACTAAGTCCCATGGACTCTCTACAGTTTTCATGCATATAAACATTTTCTTTGAAGATCAGCAGCATCTTACAAGGTCAATGGATGTTCATTTTTTAAATTATAAACAATAAATAAATACATGATAATTAACAAATAAGCAAGTCTTCAATAAATACACAAAAATAAGGTCAATAAATAAATAGATAAATAGGTAGATAAATAAAGTATTTACATGATAAATAGATGGTATGCATCTAAACCGTGGGCAGAGCTTTGAGTGACATATAAAACAGACAAACAGACTAATTTGACTGTCACTTTGTAACTGAGGGTGTGTGAGTCCATACCTTCACTCTGAGGTAACACTGGCGGAGGGGGAGCACCTCAAACACTGGGTGAAGATTGCTCTTTAAGACGGGACGATGCACCATAAAGGCAGCAGAGTTTATGCAAGCCACCATGGTGGAGGAAGAACAACGAGAGTTTTCATTGCTATAGACAAGTCAACCGCACATGGCACTTATAACAATAGATCATTTGGTCTGGCTCCCAGTGTTTTTGTCCAAGTCTGTACATCAGGGTGAGACTATGAATTTGATCAGACGGAGTGTGTGAAAACCTGTTCAACAGGCCTGTTAAACATTTTAAAATCACTGCTCTTGCAGAATTGAATTGAATGACCTATGGCCTATGATCTTGTATAGCTTATTTAAGTTAGCTTTTTTTTTTGAATACCCACAGTTACAAAGATGCTTTTGATCAACAAGGGATAATAAGCACAGAAAAATAAATTTAGAAAAATCAAATAGAAAAATAACATCCGTTGAATTGAAACATTGGTGTGGAAAAGGGGGTTTGTCTTTTTACCTTTTAAAATGATCTCCCTTTTTTGCAAATACTGTCATAGTTCACATTTTCATAAAAAGTTCATGTTGGCAGTTGCAAAAGAATTCAATTCTTAGCAAATAAAAAGCAGCATAAAAATACAAGAGGTCATTTTGTCTCTAAAAAACAAAAGAACACTGTTAGTCCTTTTTTATGTTTTTTTTTTTTT
>NTHP01000022.1:792060-824666 GCA_003416845.1 Oplegnathus fasciatus
AGCCCGGCTAGCTCAGTCGGTAGAGCATGAGACTCTTAATCTCAGGGTCGTGGGTTCGAGCCCCACGTTGGGCGAGGTGTTTTGCGGCAGTACCTCACTCTGATGGGACTTGGCTGGTGACCGGTTCCAGTCCTCCAATGGTCTGGGGTGTACTTGAAAGCTGCCAGTTCACCTGCGCTGCTGAGGTGCCCTTGAGCGAGGTACCAACCCCCTAACTGCTCTTCTCTGTCTTTATGCTAAGCTAAGTTAGCCGGCTGCTGGCGGTAGATTTCGACCTAATAACATAAAAGCGTATTTCCCAAAATGTCGAACTTTTGGAATAATGTTTCTTCTTCGTGGTTCTATTGTCTCCCAAATGTTATTTTCTATTTCAAAAGGAAGCAATAATAATTTCATTCACAGCCAAAGACATTCATAAGTGTTTCAGTGTGTTCCTAGTAACGCAGTTTCATTTTCTAATGCTGTAATTAAACCTTAACTATAATAGTCATCATCACACCTTGCTCTGATTTATCGAGAAATAATTGTTCAGATAATCTTAGTCTAAATTAATTGGGTTAATTAATCACCACTGTGTCCTCGCCCTCCCTCCCTCAAATAAAGGCATCGTAGGTCTTTTCACATTATGTTCCATCATGAAGGTCAGAGCAGTGGGTAATAGACTGTCGTTTCCAATTTGTACTTCCACGCAAAGGAAGAGCAAATGCATTAGCGAGATGGTATCAGTGCGTTTAAAATTAGACAACAAACGGACAGATTTGCATGCATGCAGCATGGATGGAGCAGCCTAGCAGAAAGATTACTCACTGTTGTGTGCAGCAGCAGCAAGTCTGGAAAAAACAATTACACACCAGTTACAAATTTTCTTTTTGAGGATTCACTACACCTGTTTGCAGCCAAGGGGACAAACAAAGACACCAGTTCCCGACAGCGCAGGACAGTGTGGTTTTGTGAAAAAAAATAAAAGAAATCTGCAACCAAACAAATTTTCCACCAGGCAACATTGAAAGAGGCATTTTCGTCTTATGTGTTTTTCCTACCAGTGCATGTCAGGGAGAGAGGTGAGATCAATTTCCACAGGATTAGGCTGCCTGGGGAAAATGATTGCTTTTTCTAATACTTAGTAACAATTTTTCAATTTCCTGTGGTCTTTGTTACTCTCAACATTTTTGCAAATGAGCAAAACAGAAGCAAGCGGCGTTGCTGCTCTGCGAACTTCACCTTGGGACCAAGCATCATTTGCATATATATTGAGAGCATACGTTTTTGGTTTATAATAGTCACCATTCTGGGGTGGGGGCGGGGGAACTGGGGGCGGCTGGCAGGCATTCTGTCACCTGTTATGAGGCCCTTGTCCATGAACATCCCTGGGAGACGAAAGCAGGCGATAATTACGGTGCTGGGACTAAACTGGTGTTGCTCTCTCCCTTCACACATTGTTTTAAATCTGAGGAGAAAAAGTAAAACAAAGACGGCTGCAGGGCACGTCTTTGTTTCCAAGCTCCCAGAGATTTTTCAGGAGGCTACAAAATTCACAGAAAATGAAATTAATCTATCGGCACAGCACTGATCCTGTGGTGATTACAGTTTGAGCCTGACACTAATAAATCCACACGTTCCACTCTTTGCACTTTCGCAGTGTGCAGGGGCTAACTACATTCAGGCAGAATCAGTGGAGATGCACTGCAGATGGTCACATGACAAATGGCTTTATTGCCCCGTTATGGAGATTTGAATCATAATTGAGTGTCTCTACAGTGATGTGTGCTCTTGGTATGACTCACAGTGAGTCTTTTGCCAGAGGACAGATGAGCTCTGTTGCTTCTCCTTCAATCTGCCGCCGTGAATTTAGATTTCACCTCAAATCTTTTTAAACCAGCCTCAGTATTTCCGTTCTTTTTGAATATTTGTGCAAGATTTCTGTCTAAATAAAGAAAAGATTTACCAGGTGGAAAATATTTAAACACAGAATGGTAAATCCCACTCAATGGAAGCCAAATTTAATTGTGAAATTTATCCGTTTTATTGCGTATCTAAAGTTGAATAAAGAGTAATGTGAGCATGCACGTTTGCACACTGATGCATGTGCTCCACGCATCACTGCTTTTGTGTGTGTTGAGCGCTTTTCAAAGGGCATGCTTTTGTGCAGGCACAGATGATGCAGCTGGCAGAAGCATGACTATTGCTGGAAGCACGTCCACGTTGGCACACTTACAGAAAGCCCTGGCTCCTGGGTCACACTTTATATAGGCTACATAAAGGCTGCCTGCCCGTCTGCTGTCTGGCCCATCGATAACGGCTGTGATGCGCAGACTTTAAAGTGCGGGGACAATTCGAATCTGTCAGTTATTCTTAAATCTAGAGCTGAAATGATTAGTTGATTAACTGATTAGTCACTTGACATAAAATTAAATCTGTAAATATCTGAATAATTTCTTTTTTTTTCAAGCAAAAATGCAAAATATACCCTGTTTCCAGTATCTCAAATGAGGATTTGTTGCTTTTCTTTATCTTGTGTGATAGTAAACTGAATATCTTTAGATTTTAGACTGTCAGAAAAATCAAGACATTTTAAGGCGTCAACTTGGGTGTTAGGAAATTGTGAAAAAAGATTAATCGATAATGAAAATAATCGTTAGTTGCAGCCCCACTTAAGTCATTATCAATTCTTTCTCATATAGGCCTAGGTTTATCATTTCTCATGTGCTGCTCCTGTGTGAGGTGTGATTTTTGTCTAAGATAGCGGTTGATGTCACACTAAATGTCACAAGATGCAGTTTATAAGCCAAGCAGTCACAGAAATTAACGAAACATATTTTGCAAGGTGAAATGATCAGGCGCTTATTGTTTACATAGTTCAAAAGTTTAGCTTCTTTTGTTATTCTGAGCTTCTCTTCAACACTCAACCCAATACTCAGAATGAAACACGGTAATACTGTAACACTGTAACAGGATCAATCATGTTTCCCATGTAAAGATAGCTCCATTTATACTGTAATTGCCTGATAAATTAACTCGCACAGACACCTGTCAAAACAGCAGACAATCTCTGAATCCACCTCCCAACAGGCTCATCTTGGTGGGCTAAGTTGGTAATGACAACTCCCCAAGTCTGTCCCCTCAGGCTGAAGGATGTGAGCACCATAGAGTTCTCTTTTCCCATCCGTCCCTATTAGGATAATGCATCAAATAGACATTTTAATTTGAAGTTCATTTTCTCCTCAAGGCTCTGTAAATGTCTGCAAGCACACATGCTGGAAGAGATAACCTTTCTTTGCAGCGTGTGATCTTTTTATTTTTGTGTCCTAATGAAATGTTCACTTATCATTTACTACAGTGTGGCATTGTGGAAGAGACTCAATTCTGGATATTCCAGTGGCTCTTTTGAAACTAGGTGGCCTCCAAAAACAGAAAATAAATCCTGATGTTTCTTTCATAGAGCTCCTCCTCCAGCCTGACTAAAAACAAAACCGCAGATGACTCATTGATTTCCACAAACAAACCAAATTGCCAGAAGTGGTACACTCTGAGGAAACCTCATCACTCAGCAGTTATATTGTTGTGCACCCAGCGACCTCCTTTTTTCCAACCTAGCTAGTGTGACCATAACGTGCGTGAAATGAGCGCCGAGGCCTGCCAGCGGTGCCTGAGCCCTCGCAGGGCCCGACACCTGCCTGCGCTCAGCTGTTCCTGCCACGCTTGACCGCATGTGGCTAATAAACAGACCTGTTCTTATCACTGGAACTCCATTAACGGGGGTCGCAGTCACCTGAATCCCTCGCTGGGGCGACAGCAAATTACAAGGCAAATGTAATGGGTTTTGCTATATTGCCACACACTGAGATAGTGAATTACACCAAAGGCCTGATGTTATTACATGTCCCCAGGACGCTGGCTCTGTGTTTTATGATGACTACAGTGAAAACCAGGTCAGTGCTCAAATTGTCATGGTCTTCGCCTCCATTGCTCCAGTTCTATCTATCATGTCCATTCAAAGAGGGAACAAAGGCATGCAGCAGGTCGCGCACTTCACATGTCGGCCAGTGTCGAGCACTTCAGACAAGTGTCTCAGTCACACCGACATGAAACTGCTCTCTTTATTATTATCTGTATGAGGTGACGACAATTTCTTGAAAGAGATACAAAAGCAAAGTGATTAATGCCATGCGGTGAGATCCAGGGGACCTGAAGGTGCTCTTGAACATGAGGAAAAACCTGGTGACAGGAGGGGAAAGAACAAGTGTTTAGTTAATCAGGCTTTGTCAAAAAATAAAACAAAGACCAGTTTTGACCTTAAGGCTTGGTCACGCCAAATTTAATGGCGAAATCAAGCCATTTCAATGAAATCACTGAGGCCAGTGGGTTTGCTAGCAGGGGGTGAAGTAAATCTGTGCAAAATTTAGTTCAGCTTTGGTTAAATTAGACACTTAAATTTGCTGTGTGACCAAAAGTATGCCGTTTTGACAGTGCTGACCTTTGAGGGAATGAAGAGCCGGAGAGTCCAAAATGGAAGCTATCAGAGCTTGTTAGCTGTGTTGCACCATTCACTTTTAAAACTGCTCCACAAAAGAGACATGGTTTGAAGGCAGTTATGAGAGAGGAATCGATGGTCCTGTTAGTGATCAAACAAAGTGATTGGAAAAAACACAAAGTGAAACTGTTTATTTTATTAATTATATTTATCTAAAAACCACTAGCTTACACTGTATGTTCCATCTTTCTATCAAAATCTGTTACCAAATCACAAACACATTAGGCCTGGCTTTACGGTACATTGTTTTTAACTGAAGAGGTTGAAATAAAATTTGAAATGAAGCAAAACAAAATCAAAAAGAAATAGAACGAAACTTTTATCCATTGCTTCTTTGATGCAGTATTTCTTTGCACTGTTTCTTGCAGCCAGTAGTTATTAAATGCACCTTGTCTGTGGCTCACAGGAGAAAGGGGGGCATGTAACAGAAACAGTCAAAGACAAGGGGTTTGTTTTTGATTATTGAACCCTGTATCTTTTCTCCGGCCATACATCTTCCTCTGCCAGGCCTCCCAGGGGCTTCAGGCCATCCAACACCACAGGCCAGCTCTTGAGAAGGAGGCAGGGACAATGGTACCTTCAGGTCCCTATCCAGGCTCGGGAGATACCACTAGGGCCTCATTGACAAATTGTCCTTGTCTGGCCGCATGAGAGAGTGGGGATTGCGGTAATTGCATATTTCCCTCTAATTGCATTTGTCACATGTGGGGTCTGCTGCTGTGGAGCCAGGTCTGAGGCCCTTCTCAGCGATGTGTTAAACCAAACAGCTGAACTCTCACCTGCACCACGAGAAGGGGATGTGCAAGAAGAGGCCTGCAAAGAGGGCAATAAATTATGCAGTGGCACAAAACATCAGCAGAGCAGCAGTGGAGTCGGGCACAGAGGCTACTGCCAGACGGAGACATGCTGCAGGTCCATTAGAGCCTCGGACGTGGTCATGGAGGGCTTAACTCAGTGATGCTGTTTAAGGGCAATCAAGGGCTTCTACCTGCATGATCACATGACATAAACACAGACAAAACGTCTCCAGAGAATCTTGCATGATAACATTTTCTTACTTTTACTGTAACACAACCATAGCAATTGTCAGCTTCTACTAAGACAGTTTGATATCTACCCTTGTAATAAATACAAAGCCTTCATTATGCTTAGTGCCAAAATCTAAAAGAATGTGACTGTGTTGTCCAAATATGGGAAAGGTTTTCTCATCATTTTGATCAATCTGCTGATTATTTTCTCAGTTAATCTTTTTTCTTTGTTGTAAAATGTCAGAAAATAGTAAAATATGCCCATAATAATTTCTCTGAGTTCAAGGTGACGTCTTAAAATGTCTTGTTTTGTCCGATCAACAGTCCAAAACCCCAACATATTCAGTCATTTAAATATAAAAAAAGAGAAAATCAGTCAATTCTCACATCTGAGAGGCTGGAACCAGTGGATGTTTGGCGCTTTGGCTTGAAAAAAGACCAAAAAGATTTCTCGATATCAAAATAGTCTCAGATTAATTTTGTGTCGATCCACTAATCGTTTCAGCTCTATTTTCAGCCCTGTTTCACGTGTTTAAGTCCTGTTTTCCTGCTTCAGCAAAGTTTCATGTGGTAGGTTGAAGCAGGGAGGGGGGGGGCAATAATAACGAGCAGCTCTCATCTTGGCTTCTGGTGCCTCGTGATATGCGGCCAGGCTTCTGCATTATACAGAGGGGTTGTACAACTACATTTTAATCCACTCGTGTTTCTGGCCTGATAAAAGGATTCTCTCCATCTCTTTCTGTTTAATTCACACCATCATCAATCAAATGTGTCCCTGCCCCCCCCCCCCCNCCACTGCAGCCTCCCCTCCTCCTGGGTTTTGGGGGTCTGCAGCAGATAGGTTGGGGGTCCCCCGAGGGGGTTAGGGACATGACGGACTGGTCACAGATGCCACAGAAATTAAAATGCAAGAGTCTGTGCAAGGTGTTACATTTCTCAGACATGCTCATTTGCAGTAATATCTGAGCAACATAAGGAGGCTTATCTGTGATTCCACATACGACTCTTACAAGATTATGTGAATATGATTAAAAAAACACGCTATTTGGGAGTGCTATCTACATAGTGTGGCTACAAGTGTGGAAGATTCCCAGTGAGGTAGATACACTGTTTTTGTCTTCCACCATTGTCTGCACATGACAGTCGCCACAGGCTACTTAGTAATGAATATGTGCCTGTAGCATGTGTGCTGTGTGGAGCCTATGAATAGAGTAAATATGCACATCTCTGCACAACAGGTCAGCTTCTGAACACAGGCGGAAGAGAATATGATCAACCGCAGAATAAGCTCCTGAAACTACAAAGGAATTATGTATAAACAACTGCTCAGTCTGTGACTAAAGTGTCACGCGATGATGTCTAATATACCAGCAAACCCTTTTTGTCTAAATAAGGCTACAGTTCTGTGTTCTTCGTTGTCTTTCATAGATATCCATAAACCTCTGATGGTAGCTCTCTTTATGTGACACATGAATATACACTCCTCTGACAGGTAATACAGGCTGTGACAAAAATAGCACGTTTGTAAAAAAGCCTATGTTGAACTATTTCATGACATTTTTAAAAAAGTAAAGCATTTTTAGCTTATTTGTAACATGGTTACCATTGGATTGTAATATCATTTAATCTCACAGTGGAGCATAGTGTAACAGTTTAATTTTTATAGATGCTAAGAAATGATGAATAATAAAGGCTATTCGTAAAGCACTTCAAAACCAGAGATTACAAAGTGATGTACAAGGAGAAACATCACATATAAAGTCATATTATGTGAGAAAATAAATCGTAAAAATCTTGATCAATTCATACATACACAGCCCACAGCTAACAGGTTCCTCTCTGATGAGCTCAGACTGTGTGAAGGTTGAGAAAGACACAGAAATATTGTATATTCAGAGATATAGTCTGGGGCCGGGCCATGAAGTGCTTTAAAGGTAATGAGTAAAATCTTTGAATTGATTATGTAATAAACTGGCAGCCAATGTGAAGACATTAAAAGGGGAGTGTGATCTCTTTCCTTGGTTTTTGTTAGTAGTCTAGCTGCTGCATTCTGAACAGTTTGTGAATTGTTGCCATTAAAGTAATCTAAATGTTAGGAAATGAAAGCATGTACGATAGAGTCTGTGTCTCTGAAGCTCGGAAATAAACAGATTTTGGCAGTATTGCTTAGATGATAAAAAGAAGATTGGACGACCTTGCTAATATGCAATTCAAAATTAAGGTTGGAATCAAACCACACACCGTCTTTGACCGAAGGCTTAGTGTTGCTGGGAAAAATATCAAGTAGGACTATAATTGTGTGCCAGATTGTCAGGGCCAAGCATAAGACTTTCAGTTTTATTGGAAATTGAATTCAAGCGCAAGCAAACATCCAGTTTTTAATAGTCTTTTGTGGTGGACAAACTAATGTGGTTTAGGCTACCAGGACCTATAGCTGTGTATCATCAGCATAAAGGTGAAAATCCCATATCTACGAATGATATGGTATATGATAAAAAATAAAACTGGCCCCAAAATGGATCCCTGGGGGACTCCAAAGTGTACCAGGGAGGGGGTGAAACGTGGTCACCCGTCAAAACAAAGCATTTTCAGTTTGACAAGTTGGAGGTAAACCACTTCAAGGGAGAGTGCTTCAGGTCCAATCCGAAATGGACCCGTGGAAAAACTTCCCGAACCTCACATGCATAATTAATTTTCAAAGAAGAGGGACCAATCTGAAGGAATCTGAATTAACTCCAATCCAAGATAGACAGATAATAAAGAAAATCATTTTCTAACCAATTTAACATCTGTAAATCAAATTCCAAAAAATGAGTGTTATATAATAGCATACATGTTACATGCTACATAGGCTACTGCCAAAACCACTGTGGCAGTAAAACAAGATCTGACTCAGGTCCATGGTTGGGTCTTGCTTTCCTCAGAACTGAGTGGACCCTTTAAGACCTCCACTTCCAGTATTTGAATTGACTCTCTTTCTTGTTCTACCCATAAATTTCCTGACAACCGATCTTGTTTTCTTCCTGTAGTTCAACACGGAAGGCTTTGCACAGAGGCTGCAGGAGCTTACTTGGCCTTTCATATCACGTAAAAGGTCCCTGACAGACTTGTATGCTGTCAACATTTTATCTGTATGAAAGTGATACACCTGCGCTATGTGGCATTTTTGAAAGGACAAAGGATACCAACATACATAATGTGGTTATTTAGTTTACAGGCTGTTTTTCAGCGGGTGGCAGGTGTAGGAAGAGGAGAAAGTGAATGTCTTGTCTTCCCCGCTACAATTCTTTTTGAACAGTCCAATTTGAACAAAGGATTAAGTGTCCATCATTAATCATAGGCTAATCTTGTAGATTTAGGCAAGTGGTTCCCAAAAGTCAATACAGCTATAATTTAATCAGAGAATGTCATCACAGTTTATGGAGCAAAATGGAGAGCTTACAGACAAGGTCTTGAACAATTTGCTTTCAGCTGGTCACCTCTGTGCACAATACGCTGCGTGTAAAGACACACTGTGGGTTTACAACGTTTATGTTTTATGTTTATAGTGAAATAAAGCTGTTTAGAATAAAAGAGAAGATGGAAATGTTGCAGTCAAAGAACTGAGATTCAACTACAGACTTCAGATAGTTAAAACTGCTACTAATTTTGCAGGATAACTCAAATTAAAGTAAGGAATTGCCTGAATTGTATGGTGTACTGTATATAAGGACAATGGATTTAGATTAACAAGTAACAGCAATTCGTTCTTTGATTGTTTTACTTATTATTTTTATTATCTGAAACTTATTTGAAAGAGCTGTGGCTGAGATGGGTTCAGGTGGCTTTTTGAATGAAATCTGAATTGAAGTCATGTTATATAATTGTTGTATTATTAATAAATGTCAGTGAAGCATACATTACATTCACTATATACATTCACTGAAACATAAATTAAAGACCTGTTCATTTGCATTTGAGTTTTAGTAAATTCAGGTTTAATGATCTCAAACAGCGACTTCATATTGTATTAGTATAACACATGTAACATACATTTAGGATGATTCACTAACATGGATGCCGCTCTTCTCAGTGTAACTGCAGCCTTACTTCATAGTTGTAGTTAGTAGTTTGTGGGACAAAAGTATAAATATTTTATCGAGAGTAAATAATTCAACACCTGTGTATTCCTCTGCGGTTCACTACCAGCTCTGATCCAGTCACTTCAAGACATCTTTTGTGGATGGAGAGCCCTTCAGCCTAAATGACACTTGGCCAAATAGCACTTAAGTACATGCTCAATATTTTAACAGGGCCATGCAAGGAAGCTGTGGAGTGGTTGAGCTGTCCCTGTAAAGTAGAACAGGTGGATTGTTTTTGGTGTAGAGGCAGAAGCATAAAGCTTTTATTAGTGACTGTAGAGCTTCTCTGCTCAGGCCTAATAATTGACTCTGAAATATAGTTACACAAGGAGCCAATTATTATAATTATAGAATTAGAATCTGTAAGTCTAAGTCTGCACGTCGTGGCATTGTAAAAAATAAAGCTGTCAGTACTCTATATTTTTCTTATTGTCAACACATCCCGTGAAAAGACCAAAACCAACAATGTGTTAGTCTTCTTCAATACAATAACTTTATTTGTTTGTACAAAGTAATGACTTAAGTAAGTTTGGACAAACTGTACACCATCATTAGTTTTCTTTTATCCATTTCTTTAATTATTAATCTATTTCGGATATTTTGTTGCCTTTGCTTTTCTTTAATGTAATTTTAATTATGTATATATGTGTATATACATAGGTTTATGTGCATATATACAATATATGCATATACATATGTTTTTTTTGTATGTCTGACAGATACAAAACAGAATAAATACAGTGGTTTAAAAAAAACAATGTGTTAGTTTGTCTCTCGATACTTTCCAACTTCCTCAGCCTGTCAGTTCATGCTCAAGCCCATTGGTTCCTATTGAGGATGTAATTCTTCAAAAAAATCATCTTTAAAAAAAGGCTAAATAGTTTCCCAGCTAGCTGTAATTTTTAAATAGTGTATATTTATTGGGGACTATCAGCAGCAAGACAGTGTATGCGGGATTGAGTCAAAATAAACTACAGTTCATGTTAATGAAGGAACATGTCAACCAGTGCAACAGTGTGGCTCATTGATTTTAATAGTTTTTGGACAACTGTGGAGCTCTATGGCACAGAGGACTAAGATGTATCAGGCTTTGGCTACACAGTCAATACTTGTCAGTAGAATCAATTCATTGTCAGTTTTGGGCTTTTCATGGGATTTGTTGACAATAATAAAAATATTGAATATCTCCAGACATATCCTTTAAAGTTAAAGAAGAAATGCGACTGGTAAACAGGTTAAAAGATTTTTATAAAAAAAAGTACAGTTTACGTCAGCACCAGTTCTGCTTCCTTGGCAGGTTCTGGTAATGAAATTTACCAAACTGTTTTCTGAAATGTCCCCGGATAAGCGTTGAAATGGCTATTGAAGAAGCTCTGATTAACGCTCTGTTGATGAGAAAATTAACTTATATACACTTCATTATAAACCCGGCAGACCTCAAGGACCCAGACTTTTATGAAGCTGGGACCAGATGTCATCCAGCCACAGCCCCAATTAATCTCCGGGCCTTGTAACACGCCCCTAGAAACAAAAAAAACCCTGATTGGGTGTGGAGGGCAGAGACAGTGAGTAGAAAGCGAGGGTGAGAGATGCTATCCGGGGAGCAGCCGGCCCTGGCGAGTCTGCAGAGGGTAAGATAAGAGGGGGGCGGCTGCGGCGGAGCCTGGGTCTCAGAGAGGAGGCTGAGGTTATTCATTGCTCTGCCGTGAAAGCTTGAGAAGATTACCCAGAGCCTGGTTGGCAGTGATACAAGGGGGACAGGCAGAGGGGGCCCCCCTCTCACCCCTTTGTTCCCCATCCATCTGCTTGAATCTCACAATGGCTCATCAGGACCAAGTAGGGTGGAGGGGTGGAGCAGCAGAGGCTTGCAGAATGGGAGGAAGTGAGTGGGGTGGGGCTGAAGGGGGGAGGCAACCTGCAAGACATTGGAGGTAATGCGAGGCAGCATAGGGAGAGTGAAGCTAAAAGGAGAGATAGTGCCGGACGGGGAATGAATCCTGGAGCACGGTGCTTGTTGAGATTGAATGAATGGTGCTGCAGCTGACAAGCTCTGACAGACTACATTGGGAAAGGCCAGGGAGGCGGGTGTTCACATTGTTATTTTCTGGGAGGTAATGGGCTGGCAGCTCCTCTTCACTCTGAATAATCAGTACTTTGGTTAGACTCAGACACCACTTCAAACCATGATAAATACACCACTCCAAACCCTTGCCACCAAGAGGATAGCATTTGTCTCTAAATGCCTTGACCACCATATTTATCTTGTTGAGGAATGATCAGATGATGAAGGGTGTTTTCTTCCATTACACAGGTAATTATAGGTGTTTTTACACAGGAAAAACATCAGCGGTAGCTTACCTTTACAGCAGGGGGCTTCCCACTAGTCCCACTGCACTGATGGTGGTGAGGAATGTCTTTAATGGTGAAATAGATCCAGTTTATCCTTGGCTGCCAAGGAAATGTTTATGCACAAATACAGTGAACGTGTTGTTGTGCATGTTATTATCATTGCACTCACATCTCTCTGGTGCTTTAACATAATTATTTATTCAACATGATAATAATTCACCATAAGCTGCCACTGTAATTGATGATTCACTGCATACATTTCAGAGTGCAGGACTGCTGTAGGCCTTTCTCAGGGAAAGCAGGGCAGATTTTTTTTTATTCAAAGTGCAGCAGGTTCTATTAATGGCAGTTCATCATAATGCAAGATTCCCCGACTTGCTGAGCTTCACTACTCTTTTTTTTTTCCACCTTCATAGTCCAAGAACTAGCACAACCTGACAGTGTTTCCGCGTCACAAAAACTGTAAATCTCCTGCTAAATGCTGCAGACTGGAAGCCTGTGGATAATGTTCGGCAGATTCAATCAGAAAAGGATTTATCTTCTTATGCATCCCATCAAACCAGGTTAGATTTTCTCACCATGTTGCTTCGGTAACCCCTCCTGAAGAACTGACACTTGGGTCAGCCCATCTTTTGATTGTTCTCGGTGTAACTAGTTCATGTGTGACTGTATGAACAGCTAGAGGCTGTTACACTGCTGAATATGAATAGCAGACCAATTACTTTGGCCCAGATGGAGGTGTGTGCTCCTCGGAGAACGCCCTATCCTTGCCTAACACCCATGTGCGCACACACACACAAGAGTCTGGAGACCCTGGACTCTCTTGGTAGTGAATGTAGAGCGGACATGAGGAGGGCTAATGAGGTACACAAATATGAATTTCTGAACTGATATCATCAACATTTTGGATCAGTTGCTTTCCCACTGTATTTGACATTTGTGTCCTAGCAACAATGATTCGTCAGTTCCAACAACGTTTTGATTGTCATCTAATTGCTTAGCGGTGACAGATGACACTCAGCAAAATTGTCATTTTAATACATCCAAACCTCAGAGGAGACAAGTGCACTGTTTAAGCATTTCAGCTGAGCAAAATTGAGTGCATGGATGTTGCAGTTGAATCCCTCTCCGTCCCAGAGGAGCTTTTACTGGGACGTTCCCAAAAGAATCCTATCTCAAACCAAGCCAGTGTAGCTGGCGCTCACACACACAGTGGACATATGGCCAATCTCCCATCGTCTGCTGTGCTATTTACGGCTCAGTAGCCTGTCATTTGTTTTGCCTCTCAGAAACCAGTATGACACCTGTTTGAATTCTCAATAAAAGGCTTTTTTATGTCTGGGAGAAGGCTGTTGTCACTTAATCTTTCTCTCTACATCACTAATGATTGGTACTGTGCTTTTCTCATGAGATTGACAGTAATGCTTGTGTTTTTGTTGATGCAAATTTGGGCTCACAATGATTGTCAACTCAGCTATCAAAAGTCAAAGAATCAAAGAATTGTTGAGGCATCCATGAGCATCTGACACGAATTAAAGCAGTTCTCCATTTCCTCTTTACACACTGACAGCACACTGTAGCTAAAATCTTTAGTGGCACTATAGAGAACTGCTAACTAGGTGGCAGTATCACCAATGTCCATTATTTCATCTTCTTGCTACACTACCCACTTATTGTTTGAAGCCTATCCCAGCATGCATTGGGCAAAAGGTAGGGAAACTCAAAAAAATGGTCAAACTTCAATTTTTTCTGGTGTTACATATATGCACACTGTTTGATAAAAAAAAAATAATATATATATATATATGTCCTTTAATCACAAAACGTATCATTAGATCAGAAGTACTGTTCATTTAATGTGGGGTATTTATCTTGGCTGTGATAGGCTGGGCTTTGTCCAGGGTGTACTCCGCCTCCCGCCCAGTGTGAGCTGGGATACGCTCCAGCCCCCTGTGACTCTGCATATGATAAGCAAGTATACATAATGGATGGATGGATATTTAAGGATTAACACAGGCAGCAATGGCTTTCTCGTGGAATATGATTATATTGTTACTGATTTTATTCAAATCACGGGGCATATGGAAAAATGGAAATTATGCTAATTTTAAGGTTGTTACTTAAGTAAGAGCTATACTGCTAGTACTAGTCATTAAAAATATTTAACAAGAAGAGAAAAGAGAGGCATTTTGATATACAAATACTCAACAAGATTCTTATATTACATATATTTGGCATAAACCAAGAGAGATACCTGAACAATCAACACAAGGATACAGGATTAGAACTTGGAATATGTATTTTTTTTATGTCACTGTGTCTTTAATCTGTCGTTTTGTTTGTTTTTTACTCCCATATGTTGTGTTAAATACAAGCAAACACAGCAGTCAGATTTGAGCTTTACTCTATAAAGCCTGTAATAGCTGAAATGACAACTGTAGAGTTGCATCAGATTTTAATTGGTACATAATCAAGATCAGTACGCACATTTTTTTATTTTTACTTACAGTATCTATTTGTTGTATTTTCTGTACGACCAGAGGACCCTGAGGTCATGTCCTCTGTATTTTCTTCTGGGAATCTGAATGTTTTAACAACAATCAAAGGTCAAAAGCCTATAGTGTTTATGCTGTTTCCAGTATTTTTAGACTTAGCATATTTGAATTCCTGGCACCGTGGAGCATTTAAACCTCCATGTAGGGAAATGAAACAAACATTTTATTTTAAGGGTTGGTAATTTTCTTATAATTTCCTTGGGAGTTTCCTGGAAAGAACAATATAAAATAAAATTTAACTACTTACAGAGAAAGTGGAGAATTTTCTGAGACGGTTATTTTAGTTAGTGGAGTTTATGAGCAGTTGTTGATATCCTTATAAGAACTGCTTCATTTGAATGAAACTTGCAGAAAATATAATTTAATAGCTAAGTAGATACATTTAATCTAACATTTTATTGACTTTCTTTTTGCTCTCATGACTTCAGTATTTGTAAAATACTCACTACAGCCCTGTATCTGTGTACATGTGAACAGCTCTTAACCGCAGTGTGCACAGGTTTAATAGACTCACAGTAGGTTGTACTATGTAATATTTTCTCAGTGAGATTCGCTGAGTTTGGGTCTCCACTAACCTGAGAGGCATCGATCCAGTGTGATAAGCTCATGAGCACAGGCTGAAGAAATGAATCATCCTTAACCCTACACTTACACACCTGATCAATAACAGGAAAACAGACTTCACAGTTTCACTTTCTGTGTTTGTAATGATCCCTTTCTTCATTAATTTGACAGCAAGTCTTCGCTCTGAGATCAAAGGTTGTTTCCAGAGCAAAACAGATGTTTGCTCAGAGCTCTGTGGACCATAGGAGGCAAATGCACAGGGCCCAGGGGGCTCGTGTGCCCTGGATGTGGAATCATCTTTTGTAACTGTGCTGAAATGCCATTCCTCCTCCACTGACTATGAATACAAGAGACAGCCACAGGCATGATGCACCCAATAGGAAGAAAGAAAGGACAAAATATACTATAATACCATACTAAAATAAAGATTGGTGTTAGAAATGAGGGTAAATAGATGGAAAGAAAGTTGAGCTTGATGTGGGGACAAAGTGATATGTAGAAAATAGAATATCTTGACTATTATTTTCTATTTCCTGCACGTGTGGATTATTGTAATTACAAAACAAGACTAAGACTTAGAGTCTAAAGCCATGCTAGCTCTGTAGGCTTTACGCAGGCACTAAATGCTAACATCACCATGCTAACATGCTTACAATGACAATGCTAACATGCTGATGTTTAGCAGTTATAATGTTTACCATCATTGTTTAGCGTGTTAGCATGCTGACCTTTGCTACTTAGCACTAAACACAAAGTACAGCTGAGGCTGATGGGAATGTACATGCTCTCCAGGATGACACATGTAAGCATTTTCTAATCTGACACCACTATTGACAGGATGACATAATTTGCCTCTGCCTTTCAAAACCGTTACAAGTCATTGTTGGAAAAATAAATATGTTTTATGCTCTGACAACGCTATGATTAAGGTTCGGTAAGGTTTAGGCACAACAATGTCTATATTAGGTTTAGGGAAACGTGGTTTGGGTTGAAATGACTACTTTGTCAAGGTTAGGGAACCTTTGTCGCCATGGGTACAATAATAACTGCTTGGTCCAGGTCAGGGAACTACCATAGTCATGGTTAAAAGAAAGCAATGTTGAATGTTGGTAGAAAACGGGAAATGAACAGTGGTCCCCTGTGTTAAAGTCCAGCATTTTGTTGACCCATCCTTCCACCCCTCTACTGTACGTCTGCAGACTTTCAGATATTTCACTAAAACCACAAATGTCAGCTTTGTGGTAGCGCTAAAAGGAAAGAGACAGGGATCACCAAAGTCGGTAGGATTCGTCCTCTGGGGGCGGTGAATGCCTGTACAAAATGTCATGTCTATTTAATAGTTGTTGAGATATGTTAGTCTGGATCAAAGTAGTGGACGACTGACACTACCATCTGTAGAGCCACACACTGCTACCATTGCTAAAAAATGCTTCAACAACCAACAAACTATATTGATTTGCAGAACTTTTATAGGAGCCTGATGATGAGTAGATCCATACTGAGCAAAGCTTCCTTTTCTCCTCTCTATTTCCTCTGCACTTGGACGATCATGTGGCCACCAACGCAGACATACTGTAGCATCACTACCTGTTATGGAGGGAACAGGATGCAGCGCTCGGGTTTAGAGTGTCGCCCTCAGGCCACAGAGTGCTGAGTCAGTGGCCACTGACAAGGTCTCCTCGCCCTGCTTTCACCCTGACAGCTGAATTATTCATTAAAGGAGAGGAAAGCACAGGGGACCCTGCTAATTTCTCAATGGGATTGTTGGCTGTCCTCACAGTAGGCGGTCCAATGAAAAGACAAGCTCAGAGGGTCGGTTTAAAATGATCTGTGAGTATTTTACTCAATATATTTATGAAATGGACATCACCCGCTATCCACACAATTAAAAGTGCTCTCAGTGACTCATTGACTTGTGGCAGAGCGGACAGATCTTGTGTTTCCTGAACTGATATGGCATTAGCTGCTTTCAAGGACACTGAGTGGCGTTGTGTGGGAGTCTGAATCAGACCCTTCGCAGATTTATTGAGTGCACTCACACCATCGGATACATCCAGCAGCGGCTCGAGTTGTTTTAAAGGTTGGGGACTTTGCCAGTTGTCGTCATCAAAGAGAGTGTCTCTATGTTCGTGTCCTTTCATAACTGGCACCGAGCCAGTGAGGCATGCAGAGGTTAACTTAGCATATGACATTCTCTCCAGCACCAAATCCCCATAATAAACTAAATCATGTTAAAGTGAGAGCGTGCAGGGACAGAGGGCGCCGGTTTGAACATGGCTCATTTTCATCTCCAACTATTCTACTTACAGAGCAGAAGTGCAGGCATGAGAGAGATCAATAATCTATATGAGATCATGAAATAAATCACTTAAGCTTGGAAACCTCAACACAGTTACTACTGAACAACCGGCAAGTCCTTTGATACCAATTAAAAAGAAATACAAAACCCAAGTAGGCCGCAAATTAAGTATTTTTCTGATCACAGTGGAGAGAATAAAGGAAACAATACAGAACAGTGCAACAAAGCAACAGCACAACACAGGCTTCTTTTCGTTTATCAATTAATTATTTATGAGTTTCTTATATATGTGTACGTCAAATATGACGAGACTAAACACAAAACAATCCTGAATCGAGTTATGTATCACACATCCATCAGAAAGGTTCAATATTTACAAGGTCGTGGCATCAAGAATCATATTCGCATAAGCTCTTTGGAGGCAGATATTCTGCACTGTAATGCAGATACATTATGGAAAATGGAAGAAACCTCAGAAAAAATATTCAATATTCATACACCGAAATTATAATGTAAACCACAGGTTGTGTTATAAAGTGTTACCCAATTGGTTTTGCCATTAATAACTAATGATGTACAAAGAAAAGGATGGTGCACTCCTATTTAAACCTTAATATGTACAGAGAATTGGCAAATTGTGGAAAAAATAAGAAAATGGTGTGTCCTAGTGTTTACCAAACATTTCAGTCGCTGTATTTTTGAACCAGGAGCTACAGTATTAAATGAACAGTTGTTACTACTGTCACTGAATGAGCAAAATAGGCACAGGCATTATCTGTAGGGCTGCTGAGTGGCTTAAGGCCTGGGCTATGTTTAAAAACAAGTGGTTCGTACGACATGTTATCTGACCACGTCAGAACTAAAAGGTGTTTATACCTGTTTCAAATGGCCAATGGCGGGGTGAAAAGCCTGCTGCCGTAGAAAAGAGGAAGATGCGACAATTGTTCAAATATGGAGATAATGGCACACATTGACAACATAAGGAAAAGAAATTTAAAACTACGGTAATTCTATTTTTTTTTACTTTACTCCCATGACACTTTGCCTCGCGGTAACCTGTCTGCTTCCAGCTGGCTACCTGAGGTTGGTGTGGCATGCACACTGAAATCATGACGGGAAAAAGAACGTAATTTTCTTTCAGTGAAAAGCGTAGTCTCCTCGAAAAACAAGCCAACAAGATACAGCAGCGAAACTTGGTGTTCCTCAGGCTACCTTGTGTAGTCTACTCAAACAACGAGAAACAGTCATGGCTGCTAGTGATGGAGACAGAAAATGAATGTGCACGGGGAAAGCACCTGTGGTTGAAGCCGCCCTCGTCAAGTGGATTGATNAAGAGGTTTCCACTGTACATATCTGGCATGAGAAAAAGCCACGCCCTCGTCAGCAAAAAAAACCAAAAAACAACCAAAACATAATCACATAAACAAACATAATTGTCTTCAGAGGTGCGCGTGTGCATCTCATTGTCACCATGTTTCATGCTGAGCGATGGACAGAGTGCTTTGCGGACGAGACAAAATCCAAGAACATTAAGTCCTTCTGTCATGATTATTTACATTGTGCTTCTGCACAGATTTTCTCATTGAGTTTCACTGAAATAAGACACTCTGGGTAAAAAGTCCAGGCATTTCCACTCACAAACACACATACACTGGAGTATTTAACGCTGAAGGCATTCAACACCACCATCAAAAGCCTTTTCTAATGTTCTCAGAGAAGATAAGGCGTTCATGAACAGCAGTGTAATGCAGACTCAGCAGGAAATAAAAATCTGTTGCTACAGTATGCTAGAAGACTGCATCTTTTTATCCTTTTCACCTCAGATTTTTTCACTTCATGTATATCTTTACATCTGGTTATAGGGAAGATAAAGAGCGTAATATTCTTGTTTCATTGCAACGTATAGGTCTAAGTGTTTCCCCCCAGCTCTCTAATGCTACCTCTGTTTGTACTAATTACACACCGAGCATCTTGCCACATTTGTTTGTCACCTCTCTCCGCTTTAAATATCAGTTTCATGACTACAGAGAGAGTGAGAGAGCTACACCTCTGGGAGCAGAGGTGTCAACAGGCGCAAAACCACAAATCACATATTTTCTGCAACCTCCCACTCCCGACACACACGCGTACACAGATGGATGCCGACCTGTACACAAGCACATTCACCCATAGCCACACATCTTCACAGCAACAGATGGACGGCCTTGAGGCAGAGCCTGAGAGACTTGTGTGAGGGTAAGGCTGCCAATTGATTGCTAAGATCAGGTGTGCGTCTACACAAAGGCACCTCCTGCTCTTTTCAAGTATCGGGGTTATACTAGCCTCAGGACAAATGGAGACACAAAACAACAGTGGCATCTGTGGCAGGTAATGATCCCTTCACCAGAAATCTGGATAATGACACACCTCGACCATTTGTTGCAGTTAAAATCACTGTTGCTCATTCTGAGCTCCACGTGTGTCCTCCAGCAACATGTGCCGGAGCTGTGAGAGCGGCTTGGTCGAGCTACAGCCATAGATCAACAGTCAGCCAGCGTTGGAGTCGAGCCAGCGAGAGCAGGGCCGGATGAAACGGTGTCAGCTTTTATCTGCTGCTGATCCAACCTGCATCCATAAATCGGGCTGCACACATTGCATAAGGTCAAAGGTGGATTAGAGCGCACTGCATCAGCTAATGAGCATATTACTGTTTTTTCTCAGTTGCTTAGGCGTATTTTCAATTTTCAGAACACTAAGAGCAAACACCACATCGTCACCCACCTAAAACATTTAACTCATATGTCAAAAGTAAATAAATTTGTCAACAAGTTCATCACAGCCACCGTCAGTTAAGCGACAACAATGTATCATGTGATAATGTGAAAACAATGTAAAAGGGGTCGCTTGATGAACATGCAGAGAGTTATCACCTGAATCTGCAGCTCCCCTTGGCCTTATGGAGCCTTATGGTGAGTTTCAGCTCACCGTTTAGTTGCTCTAAAAACTCACTGTACACTACCTTCTCCACACCAAACAGCAGACAGATACAATTTGCGACTAGCTGGTGAACATAGTGGAGCATTTAGCAGCTAAAGAGCCAGATATTTCCCTCAGGAGTTGGTAGACACCAAAAACAGAGCTAGAAGAGAGTGAATGTTGGACTTGCATTCATCAGGTGGCCAGAAACACGACTCCAAATGAATGATAATGTTGCTCTATAACTGCTGGATGTGTAAATAAGCATCTATTTGCTAACAAGTTCACCATATAAACTTAATAAAAGGTGGTGATATGCTAATGTTGTGTTCACAATTTAGTTCCGCTGCCCTCAAGTGGCAAAAAGAACCAGTTACTGCAGGTTTAAAGTAAAATATTTATGGAACTATATTAATGAGACAGAAGACACGAAATTTGTGTCGCTTAATGTAATTTCTCACTGAGACTTGCATACAGTGACCCAATGATAAAATTAAATATCCTCTACAGCTGACTGATTGAACTCCCGTCATACAAACATCAGTTTCTATTCATAATAAGTACCTTTTATGTACCATTAATGTCAAGCGGGAAATAGAAAACAAATGCATGTAAATAAGGAACCATTTAGAAATGAAATTTTGGATAATTTGAAGACATTTGACTGCTGTGTCAAAGCAACAAGAAATGCTTAAATTGGGAGAAAATGAGCAATACATTTGAGAATGGCACATGTTGTTTTGAGAATCTTCATTAGAGAATTGCAACTGAGAAAAACTAAGTGCAGGACGTTACCTGCCACATCTCACTGAAACAGGTGAATGTTTAGATAGGAGTCACACTGTACCAAGATAAAGAAAGCATGAGACAAACAAAAACACATCACCACGACACACACAGAAGGACCTGTTTGCTAAAAGCTCGACTGACGTGTTGAAATACAATCTCCACCTGGCTGTGAGTGATCCCATGTCATGTTTCCCCACAATGCCACTGTGGCGTGGCTCAGACGAGCACCCCGCCACCCCTGGACTCAAACATCAACCAACAGGGTCTCCCCTTGATCCCCTCTCCTCTACTCTTGCTTTAGTAAACACGATAATAGCAGTGCTGTGTTCGTGTGGGCTCCATGTTAACACTGTGGCTGTCAAAGGCCATCATGCCCCTTCAAAGGATGATGGCTCTCTAAAGTGGGCTCTCTCGGTAGCAGCCATTTTCCACTTGACTGGCCCCACACACGAGGGGGACTCGTAGCCCCTAGCAGCTGGGCTAGACTGGTCACTGGGGGTGGGGAGAAGGAGATGAATGGGCTGGATATAAGGGGAGGGGGCTAATAGCAAGAAGGGAAGGGCGTCTATATGCATCAAGAGGTGTGTTTGGTATTTTTTCCTAAAATATGCCCTTTATTTACCCTCCAAAACACTTCTGATAATGCAGTTACTGCTCAGGTGTGTTTACACATTTAGGTGCTCAATGTGCTCAATGTTACTACACCTGACTTACATCTCCTCTCACTGGCATTAGCATAAAGCATCATTCTGCACGTCAGCTGAAACATTTTGCTGCTCAGCGAAAACCTGGCAAATCTCTTGCACTCCTTGATGAGAAGCAGACTGCCAATATCTCATCAGGAACTGGGAACAAAAGCCCATCGAGATGTTATGATATGAATGATAATTCAGCGCGTGTCTGTTTGCTCGGCCGTGTGGGCTTTGTGTCAACACTCTGGGTTCAGCCAGGTCTCACTCGGGACAGGGAGAGCAGGATGCATTTTCATAAATCATTTCTTGACACCACATCAAGGTTATGTGGTTGGCAGTCTGTAGCCTGTAAATTGCCTTTGCATTGACAATGCAAAGGAGCTCCGCTGGGATTTAAGTAGTTCAGTAGCTATTTATGGCTGGAAAATTAGGATGACCTTTTCCCAAACTGTGATAATGGCGCCTTCAATATAAACCAATGAAGCGAAATGTCTTATCATATACTGGAAATGTAAACCATTTCTGCAGAAGCTACATGCATACAGACAAGCTAGCTTTTGTTACCCACCCATGATGCACTGGCTCTTTACTACCCCGAGTGTGGAGGTAATAATTAGCTCACTACAGCAGGGTAACAAGTTAGCACCCCCGTCCTGCTGAGCGGCTCTGTAATTGGTCCCCTCATGTGGCACAGTCGGGGCCCAGAACAAAGGCTTCCCAGAGGGGGAATCTGTGCTGACCCATGCTGAACCCTCCACAACAATGACAGGCAGGAAGCATTTACATATGCTGACAGACTTGTCTCTTCCTAGGGTGGAGTGCTAGGCACTTCATTAAAGCAACATCAATACCTGCTGATAGAAAACGAGGAGTGGGCCTGTGTGCATCGCTGTCTGCTCCGAGACACTATGGTGAAATGACATAGGGCTGTCACATCCAATTTCAAATAAATGGACAGCATTTATTAAATGGGGTGTGTGTGGAAATTGATGGGAGAGATGCTGTCTGAGCTGTGCCTGTCTGTGAATTGTCTGCATGCATCAGCAATTGGTTTACCCACAAGCTGTTCACCTGAACATCAGCTGCCAAAATCTGTCGGCCTGCGGGTTCACCCAAGCAAATTTCCACTTTCTGAGCATTGTTTTGTTATTTTTGTCAGCGAAAAAAAACAGCCTCCTTTCCTTTTGTGTGGCCGTGCTTTTACATTGTGTGAAATATTACTACATGCTACCCAGTGAACCCTGCATTCGTGCCTCAGAACGAGAACATCGTGCAAAGTCAGACACAGGTGACATATCTGTCGATTCAGCAGCCGAGTTGCAGCAGTGCAGGTGGGTTCATTCACTCATTGCATCATGGTGCTGTGAATTCATTCTCTTATCCAGTTAAAGGAAGGGTAAATCCTCCTTCCATTTGACACGCTGCTCATTTAGCTGAGAGGCACGGTGGCTGGCTGGAGGGAGGGGAGCCATGGGGGAGCTGTGGTGGTGGTGGTGGTGGTGGTGGTGGGGGGGACTCTTTGGGAGGTGTCGTCCTGAGCAGATGGACCTCTCAGTGGCGTAGTAAGTGGAGTCTTCACATGGCAGAGGAGACTGCAGGATCTCACAGGACCGGGACACAGCATCCAGGTGGCCACAGCCCCTCCTGACCAGCTGGAGGAGCGATGGGACCATCTGACACTCGCAGGAAAATGATACACTTTTCTTTGCTGCTTTGTTTTGTCCCGACACAAAAGCCCAGAGCCAATCAAGGAATTTAGCTAATGAAGCTTAGAGGAAATCCTTTTGATTACATTTAAATACTCAAGGTCATGTTGACAACAGGAGAGCAGCATTTACATGCAATCTTCAGGTGAACGCTCCTAGTTTATCACTATGCGCAATTTTTTTTATTTCAAGACAAAGACAATAAATCTGACATATTATTTGAGGCGATAAAGATTTCATTCAAACGTATCCTTCAAATCCGCATCAACAACTGACTGCAGCGATTTCTGTACAGCTTACACAATACTGCAATGTAGGTTCAACAAATCCAAGTGAGAAAGTCCCATCTGTGCTTCTCCTCCACTGATCCTGGGCCCTGGAGGCTACATAGGGCTAATTGTGGCCCCATTTTCCTTCCTTATCTTTTTGTTTTTACTCAGTGTCGGGGTCAGGGAAGCTCCCAAGTGACCAGCGGCAGGAGCAACAGCCATCGGCCCCTGCTGAGCATCAGTAATTAGAGCCCTCCTCCTCCTCCTCCAGGCCGGGGAACCTCTCGCTCTCCTTCTGAAGGGCATGGGGGCAGAGAGGAGGAACAGCTGCTGATGGGAAACCACTCTGCGGTTCCCATGGATGACCAGCGTCCCTCCGTCCTCCTCAGAGGATGTGCAGCAGCATCCTTGATAGGGATGATGGGAGCATGGACCAGACATATTATAGGATCATTGTCTGTCTGGTTTCTCGTAGCTGTTTATCTTGCCTCTTCTCTTTCTTTTTGTTTGTGAACACCATTTCCATGACTCATTGGTGATTTATTCATCTGTTGGTGGTTTATTACTGAGAGCGTTTCAGTCTATATATGAAAGACGGTATTGCAAGACTCACACATGCATCACGTGAACAGTAAATTACAATTAGTGGACAATAACTTTAGCATGGCCTGTAGTAAATACTACCTTTGTGAAGCTTATAATGGTTACTTTAATTAAAAACTGAAACCATCCACTGGGCTATATAATTAGTCTGTTTTCAGGGTGGTTACAAAATATTAGGTACACCCAGTGGCAGAAGAAGTACTTAGATCCCTTACTCAAGTCAAAGTACCAATACATAAAAATACTAAGTCCTGCATTTAAAATTAGCATCATCAGCCAAATATATATGTAAAGTATCAACAGTAAAAGTACTTGTTCTGTTTTAATTTCTTGGACTTTTTTGTGAATTATTGGATAATTTTACCTCTTTGGGCCTCATCTGTCAAATAAATGTAGTGGACTGAAAAGTGCCATATTTCTCTCTGAAATGTAGTGCAGTAGAAGTGTAAAGTAAAAGGAAATACTAAGTACCTCAAAATTGTACTTCAGTACAGTTCTGGGTAGCCTTCATACAATAAATGCAAAGTCCAAAATAAGAACATTTCAAAATGAACGGAACTATTTAAGCTTTACAGAGTTAAAAGAATATTTACTGCAGGACTTGTGTTCTGCAGTGTTGTGCTGTCCACTCGCTGTATATAATATGCAACTGTATTTCACAAGACCTGGACATTCACATTACATACCACTGATTGTTCCTGAGGTGGAGCCGGTAGTATAACACTGTATGTAGTTGTTCATGTCCTGCCTGTCTCTCTGTCATATTCACAGTAATAAAATGCATCAACAAACCTGTTTTTATTAGCTTTTCATTTTATACATGCATGTTTAAATTTAAAGGGAAACATCCCATATAATGGGTGTGTAAATGTCAGCATTAAAGCTTAAATCAATTTTACCTCCTTCATTTTTTCATGTCCACAGTATAAATGTATTTCATGGGCAAGGATTTGTGGTCACTGGGTGCCTGCAGTGCCTGTGGAGTGACAGGTTTTAATAGATAGAAGTGTGCTTGCGCCATCTAGTGGCCAAACAAGGTGACAGTTTCATGATTGGTGCAATGAACTTTTGACAAGAAGCTACTGTATGAGAATGAAAAGCTGCACCCCAGTGTTAAACTTCTTATATTTAATATTCGTACAAGTTAATAGCTTTTCCCATCATATTGTATTAAATGACAAACATTGATAAAGTTAAGTGCAAACATGGCTTAAAAATCACAAAGCTGCAAAGAAGAAAATAAATGCAAAAACATAATTTCTTTAACAAAAAGCTGAAGGATGGCAGACTCTTAGTCCTACAGAAGAACCTCAAAGGAGTATTTCTACATTTTGGGAAATACACTCATTCGCTTTCTTGCCGAGTTAGATGAGAACATTGATACCACTCTTACATCTGTAGGCTAATTATGAAGCTAGAGACAGCAGCTGGTTAGCTTAGCTTAGCACAAAGACAAGAAACAGTAGGAAACAGCTAGCCTGGTTCTGTCCAAAGTAACAAATCTGCGTACAAGCCTAGCTAAAGCTCACTAATTGACATGTTTAATCTTGTTTGTTTAATCCACACACAAACCAAAATGTAAAACCGACACTCCGACTGTGCCGGTCACCAAGAAAAATATAAGCACGTCACTCCCTGTAAACTCGATCTCTCTGCTCATAGGCAGATTTTTTTAACCTTTGGACAGAGCTAGGCTAGCGGTTCCCCCTGCGTCCAGTCTTTATGCTAAGCTAAGCTAATTGACTCCCACCTCTAGTGCTGTACTTAACACACAGATATGAGAGTGGTCCTGATTCATATTCAAGAAACTGAATATATCCCAAAAAGTTGAACCACTGCTTTAACTGCGAGTGTCTCCAGCCTCCTCAGTACTGTGTTTCTCAGATTAACTGTCACAAAGGACATTTAGTGTTGCATAAGTCTCCTGACTGGAACAGTCTGTAGACGTTAACCAGCGGAAACATGGTGACCGAGCCGACTAGTGAGCCCATCTGCGCTGCAGCTCCACACCAGACCAGGGCGTTGTGGCTCCGGTCTCTCAGGATGACCCCCACCATTACTTTGACATAAGTCAGCGTCCCAGTGAAGAAGAGCCATGAGAGCACCTGGTGAGGGCAAAAGAACAAAGTGGACTCAGCAGTTCATCTGAATGATAATCTGGGAAATGTTTAACATCATTTGTGTCTGGAAAAAAAATCAGGATTTACACACATCATCATTTTCAATACCTCAGCTACACATAAACGGCCCAAATATGTTACCTCATCATCAGTTATGAGAGTAAGCAGAGTTGCTCAATACTCAGGTCTTTTGTAAAGGAGGAGTTGAACTTTGCCACAGTCTTTTCCCTGATAAAGCCGCTGAGAAATGTTTTCAGTGTCTTTCTATGCCACACGTCTCTTACACAACATGTTTTGTGTTTCACTTACAATGATCATCTCTCCCACCACAGACCCTTGAAGCAAAGGACATGGACTCAGAGCTGCCATAGCCATGTTATAGCTGCCAAATCCTGTCCCCAATGCCATCAGCACACCAAGAAAGACCAGTGACCTGAAAACAGAAGAGGTTTGTTTTCAGCAGCAGTTTCCTTATTTCTAAGAATCCACTTACTGTAGAGATGAAAGGCAACTTTTATTTCAAAAGGATTGTTTATTGACTTTTATTATCCCATATAAACTATGTGCCAAAGCCATTTATCTCAGCGATAGCGATACCCTGAAAAAAAGCAAGTTAAAGGATAGGTTCACAGTTTTTCAAGTCTGTCTTAAAACAATCGTCAGGTATGAACATGAACATACAAATTTTGCTTGCTGTAATCATTCCTCCTGTTCATACTGGTCATTAAGAGATCCTTTTCTACTATCTATCTATCCTTGTCTACTGCAAACTAAACCTACCTACGGGAACAAATAAAGTAACCTGAACCTGAAACTTTTTGTAATGAGCATCTAATGTAAGTGATAGGGGGACAAAATCCACAGTCCAAAAATACAGTTTATCTTAAGTTAATATGAGACTTCAGCTGTCTGACTTAGTCAAATAAAGTGTATATCTTCCAAAGTTAGTCTTTTCTTCTTCCTGAGCTGCAGTGGAGGGACAGAAACACAAACTGCTGGAGCCTCAAATAGAGAGCCAAAGAGACAACACTTCCAGTCTCTGTTCCACTAGTTTCTGTAACTCAGTACAATCTCTCATTCAGCATTTCCTTCATCTGTTTTTCTGAAAAAACAAGTGTTCTTGAGGCTTTCTTTCTGTCTTTCTTTATACAAATCAGCATACACTACAGCACTTGTTATTAGAAATTAAAACCTTTGTGATTAATCATTGTTTCACTTTCACAAAGTGAAACAATGATTACTTTGTCAGCACAGAAAAAACTACCAGCCACCATGAAAAAACTACGAGCGCAGCAGTGCGGGTACTCGCGTCATTGTAATTCGGTTTCATATCCATAAAACTCTCCTATAAAGTCATTTTTCTATTTTTTAAGCTCTAATCTCTGTTGTCTAAAAACATTTACAGTGTCCTGCTGTTACAGACTTGTCTGAAATAGCCGCAACCTCTCGACTCACTCATGGACTCACCTCTTCTGACGGGCCGTGACGTTTACCCGCGAACATCAGGGCTTATGGGAAATTATATTTGTTAAAAACCACTAAAAACCATAAATGTTAAATAAACAATGATATTATATAATTTTTCAAAAAAATATTGTCTCTATCTTTTAGTTATTAGCGTGAACCCATCCTTTAATGACAAATCTAAATCCATACAACAATATTTGTCACCTGTTTTGGAAGAACATTGCAATGGTGCAAGCCACTGGGTTGGCCACTGATGATAGAGCAGCGGAGAGATGATAGGCCAGGTTCCCGTAGGGTATACAGGAGTACGTCTGCACAGAGGGCAGCAGGCCGTTGGTTGCAGCATTAACCCACACCACAAGAAAGTAGATGAAGGTCAGCTGGTACACAGAGTGTTTTGGGCTGGCCTGCAGAGACCTGCTCTGGGCTGCCCCCTCACCCTGGCATTTCGCACCCTCTCCATGAGTCTCTGCTCCAGGGTTTTCCAGGCCAGAGCTGACAGATGCCGCAGTGTCTGGCACAAGGTTTTCGGTGGACAGCTCATATGTCCGAGGAAGCCTGTTCAGTGCAACAAAAGCAGCCAGGCTTATGCACATCATGGCTGCTAGGAAGAAGAAAAACACCTTGGTGGAAAAGTTGGGAGGAAGATACTCTGTATGTAAAGTCCACATGTTCCCGCCTGTGTGGTTTCCTGCAGTCTGAGACGAGTTGACACATTTGGCGATGCCCACACCTTGTGCCAGAGCGACTACGCCAGGAATGAAACCACTTAGCCCTTCTCCGATAAAGTATGTGGTGACGTATTTTGCTGGAAGCTGCATCATGAAAGGCAGGAAGGTAACTGAGGAGGTGCAGTCCACCAGAGAGAGGAAGAAGGTGATGATGAAGAAGGCAGTGCTATGTGATGCACCGGCCACTATCGTAGTTTTGTCCCAGAAGAAGGCGAGCAGGATGCAGGAGAGGATGCCGATGGAGAGGATGGAGTAAATGACAAGATGCTCTTTAAGGCGACCCGGGCACAGCTTGTGCATGAGGGTGACCAGCAGAGGCCCCAGGTTGGCCAGCTGGATGATGACTGTCAGGTAGGAGGGGAGCTCCCAGCCTTCAGGGAGGGCGTTGACGATTAGAGGCAGTTCCACCCACAAACCGTTCACTGCCACCCAAGAGCCCAGGCCAAAGGCACAGGCCAACATGTGGACGAGCAGAGCCATACTGCAGCCGGATCAGTCTGAAGAAAGTCTGAACAAGAAGAAGCCGTCTCCCCAAATGGTTCCACCTCTGCTGTCTGTCATACCTTGAACAAAAAATCAGGATCATTAAACTTGGCTGTTGTATATTAATCCAAAATAAGAAGTTTTCAAAGTTATACTGACTGTGAAACACCTTGTAGCCATGCAGAAAATTTTGGTTTTATGTAGCCAGATTTTGAATCACAAACAAAATTTCATTCACCGGCATTGTAAACTATCAGCACAGTTATCATGTAACCACACACACACTGAGTCTCGTATGAAAAGGAGCCAAACTCATTTTATGCTTCATGTTCAAACAGAACTTGGAAAAATGGTTTGAAATACTATTATCCTGACAAATGGAATGAGCAGTTTTGAAATTAAAATTTCTTTTTTTTAAAAAAATGTTAAAATATACTCAAACCCCTTGAACGCTATTAGTAATTGTTTTTGTCATGGTTTTTCTTAATGTGTAACAACAGTTACAATTGTGTTTGTTAAGCATTTTTGTGTGTTTTCGTCCATGCTCATACTGTGTTATTATGTTCAATTGTGCACAGGTCTCTCTTGAAAAAGAGAATTTGATCTCAAAAAAGACAAAGAGCCACTTTTGGGAGGATATTTTGTGATTTTAGTGTGTTATTCCTCTCATGCTGCAAAGTAACTAGTTATCTGTTAAATAAATGTAGTGGCATAAAAAGTACAGCATGACCCTAGAAAGTATAAAGTTGCATAAAATGGAAACATTAAAAGCAGTACTGTGGAGGAAGTAAATGTACTTTCCCCCGCTGCTCAGAGTTGAACATGAAACATCCCAGGCTGTTGGCAGGCAGTAAATATTTCTAGTCCCTAATAATTCAAGAGAGCAAATGTCAGTTGAGGCCAGTTGAGCTACTTAGTCATTATCAGTGAACTCTTACAACTTCATGTGCATTAATGTAACAAAGCAAGACAAGGACTAAACAGATGAAGCCGGTGGGAAATCAATGTCATTTTAGTTCACACCCACAGTACGCTACTTGTGTTTCAAGCAGCTGATACAAGTTTCACATCCCTTTCACACGTTGTGGAGGAATCCAACAAACCATATGGGCTGCCGTGCTCTGTCTCTTGGCACGCTTGTGGCTTTCATGCTGATCTCATGATAAAGGACAAAACAAGTCCGAAAATGACTTGTGCAAAGGCTCACATGATATATCCATGTTGGTTCAAGAAGGGCTTCTGAGGAAAACAGCCTTATGTCTTTAAATAATGTAATCACTTCAGATAGTGGAAAGAACGCGTGGTCTGTTGTCAGATTCGCATGTTTTACAGGAACACAAAAAACAGTGTTTACCATTTACGCTCACTACTGATCCCACAAGCAAATAAGCTGTCTTTTAGACATAGAAATGTACTTACAAGTTTCTTCAGTCCCTGGAGGCGTTGAATACGACTTGCTGTCATCTTATATAGAGGTTAGTTACAGACCTCCTTTGGCCGTTCTTACATACACACACTGATGGGAATCACATGGTTTCTGGGTAGGTCAGAGTCCACTCCAGCCGTTGATCAGCTCCACTGGATAACAGAGGGCAGTGTCTATATCCACTGAGCTTTCTTTACTGCACCCACCTTTTAATTAGGTCAAGTCAGTGCTGAAGCACTCTGAGGTGCCCTTGACATTGTTGCTCAGCTACATTTGCCTGCTCCAGCAGAAAAACAGAATGTGCTGCAGTAGTTGTTTTTTTACTGTCCAAGCCTGCACTGCCCCCTCCTGGCCTTAATTGCAAGATACAACGCGTGATCTGGCACTGAGGTAAAGAGGTCCCCTTGTATGCATTGGATATTAAGTAGGAGTCTTGCACAACAAACAGGTGTTATTCCAGGTTAATAGCCACTTCTTCATATATATTCAGTGATAAGACACTACTGTACTTGTATAAAAGCCCACAACATCTGCCTCTGGTTACGTGAATGAACTGAGCTGAACCGACTTATACAGAGGGAGATTTTTACAGCATTTTGTCATAGCAGGAGAAGCACAGATATAATTGTTTCCCAGTGTCCCATTAAACCAGCATGAACAGGGGGTTCTACATGTTATTAGTTACACCTGTGCTTATCCAGCTGTGACATGTAGAAATGCCATGAAATCTAATGTTATTGTCAGATGTTTAGTATGCAACAATCAAGTGTTCTTTGTGCTCATTATCTGGTCAGACAGACAGCTGTTAATTAGAGCTGCACGATTTGGTGAAAAAGTCATATTGTGATTATTGTGGAAAATATTGCGATTTGCGATTGCGATTTGATTGTGCTGTTTAAGGTGCTGATACAAATTTGTCATGTTGCCCCGTGATGTAGTGACTTTCATTTAGCATGTTTTACACAGTACCTCTCAGGGTTTTTCCTGGCTCAAAGTGAGGTGGAGGTGGTAACATCCTGATCATGCCCACACACGTGCATGTGTACCATGGTTCAACTGGCTCAAGAAAACTCTTTTTTACAAGCAACGTATTTTAGGAGTTCTAATGACAATGACAATTATCACATTTGTCACATTTACACACACACATAATTTGTTATATAGTTATATAATCGCATGGGCTGACATCGCGATTGTGATTAGATTAATCGTGCAGCTCTAGTGTTAATGTCTCCCTGTTCTTATGTTTGTGTCACCGCTAGTACAAGTTCTCAGTTTGGCTTTTGACTTTAATTTTGCTTGAGGCCTAGAGCGTCTTAGATAAACAGTTGCTCTTTTCTCCCTGTCTGTGTTTTCCTTATACCACCAAACTAATTTTCTTGCCTGTGGACTTTTGCAACTTTAGATAAACCTCAAATAAGGCTGAATGAATCTACAGAGAGGTGCTCTTGCTGTAATGTCGGCACATGTCAGTGACATTTATCACTGCAATAATATAATAATAATAAGGTTTATGTGGCACTTATCAAAATCAGATTGCAAAGTGCTATACAAAGGGCAGGCATAGGGCAATAAAATAATTAAATAGGACAAATACACATATATGTGCACATGCACACAAATTAAAGGAAAAACCTGAATAAATGAAGGGGAAAAATATAACAAATGCAGATGCTTCCATATAGGTGAGAAGCATTTTCCTGGCATGGTTTGGGTCCACTTGTCCCCTTAGGGGGAAGGGTTGATGTAAATCAGTACAAAGTTGTTCTGAGTGATCACCTTTATCCTATGATGAAACATTTCTATCCTGATGGGAGTGGTCTCTTCCAGGATAACAATGCCCCATCCACAGGGCATGAGGGGTCACTGAATGGTTTGATGAGTATGAAAATGATGTGAATCATATGCTATGGCCTTC
>NTHP01000022.1:863916-882590 GCA_003416845.1 Oplegnathus fasciatus
AGCAAAGCAAATCATTTGTATCACAAACTGAATAGTATCTATTACATCTCATCTCTGCAAACAAACACCAGTTTCAACAAAACGTCTACATCCACTGGTTTCTCACTGTCACACACCTTTCCAGTACACTATTCAAGTATTATAATAGTAATAGTAATCTAATATTACAAAAATCTTGAGCTGTTACAGAAATGTACAGTAACCACAAATGTTCAAATGTGTATAATTACAATAAGATCTACTGTAGAAATGCTATTGTTCTGCTGTATCTCATCTGACATTTGACATTACAAAGCAGAAAGTTTTTTGGTAGCTCTGCCAGGTCAGATCCATATTCTGTTCCAGTAATAGTTCATTAGAAAAGTAGTTTAATTAATTTTGGGCATCTTAATCAATGCATCAAGTCAAATAAACATGACTGTACTTAGACATTTTACAGATACCGTTGTGACAAAATTAGCTATATGTGTGAACATTTTCCCACACTGCTTTGAAAATAATGATTTTCATTTGAGGATCCTGCCACAGAAACAAACACTGAAAAACTGAATGACTTTATAGTGGTATATTATAGTACAACCCAGCACTAATTATCACATATAGTAAGAGTATTAGGACAAGTAATAGAAAAAAAACTTCATAAGTCATAAGTCATAATATTACAAGAACAAATGGGATGGACTAGAGAACAAGAATCTATTACTGCATTCAGCAAAATTCCTCCAAAAATCCAACATTTTTACAACTTAAAAATAAGAATAAGGCGACACCCAGTGGAAAAAACTGTGAACTACATGGGAAAACTGCATCTGCAAAAGGTTCATACAGTCCCTCATTTTGAGCTGGGCCTTCTTTACTCTGATTTTCTGCTGCTCTTGCTGTTTAGAAGACAACCGTTTAGAACAAATCAGTTTTTATTTCGAACAGAATAAGACACTTAATGAACTTACAATTGTGTCCATGCTGGAGGAACTGTAGTGAAATCAAAATCTGGTTGTTTCCTTTTTTTTTGTTTATCAAAATCTCATGTGATTTGAAGATTGACTCATTTCAGATCTAAAAAGTTCACAAAACTTGTATCTGCAGCTTCGGGCCCCGAGAATGGATGGAGAATACCCTGGGTTTTTTAAAGTCTGTGTATAATCACACATGTCATAAGCTTATCCACACTGCCACTCACCTTGAGCAGTAATGGTGAGGCCAAGACAGCTCAGCAGTAGGAAGGAAGTGACAACCATGACGGGATCTGGTAAGTCTGGCTGAAGTCAGTGAGCCCTTTCTGGTAAAGATAAACACACATGTAAGTAAGACGATCAGAGTAATGCACTGTTTGCTCCTCCTCCTACTGTTGTTGTCAGTACAGAGCACTAGACCCAAAATCCCCNTGAATGTGAATGCCATTCCTTAAATTTTCCAGGAAGACTTTGACCTCTTCTGTAACGAAAGTCATCAGTCAGTCAAGCTTCTGAAGTTTGCAGATGGCATCACCCTCAATGGGCTCATCTCTGGTGAGGATCAGTTCATCTACAGGTGGGAGACTGACAAGCTGGTGACCTGGTGCGGTCCGCGCTCTAAAGACAGTGGAGATGGTTGTGGATTTCAGGAAGAAAACCACCTGCCTTCATCACCCTATGTGACTCCCCAGTCGATAGTATGGAGTCCTTCCGCTTCCTGGGCACCATCATCACCCAGGACATGAGCCCCATCACTAAGAAGGCTCAGCAGAGGATGTACTTCCTGCAGCAGCTGGAGAAGTTCAACCTGCCAAAGTCAATGATGGTGCACTTCTACACCACCATCATTGAGTCCATCCTCACCTCCTCCATCATCTGGTACGCTGCTGCCACTGCCAAGGACAAGAGCAGACTGCAGCATATCATTCACTCTGCTGAGAAGGTGATTGGCTGCAATCAGCACCCTCCATTTTCTATTTTCTATTTATGTTTCTTGACTTTTGCACTACTTGCTTTTTGCACCAATACACCAAGGCAAATTCATTGTATGTGAAACCCTACTTGGCACTAAACTTGATTCAGATTCTAACTATACATGGTTATGACTGATGTGTCCTCTGATGGTCAGTCACAATATGCTGTCATTTCAATAGAGCATGATGTAATGGAGGAAGTGATGCAATTCTCACTGAGCAACAAGTTTTTGGCCTTGTTAAGAAATGATCCTCTTTTGCAACTTCCTGACTTTTAAAACTTAAATTTACCACTTATAAAACAATGCTAATTGAATCTAAAAAGGGAAACCACTGACATCTTAGTATATAGAATGTTATGTGATTAAGATAATCTGGATTAGTATAAAATCATGTTTTCATCATGTTTAAACATGACAGGTGCTTGACTTTTATTTACAGACCTAAATCAAGTCGTAATTACCATTTGACGTTGACATGCTGGAAGTCCAGGTAACCACTGACCATCTATGTCACATGTCAGGGTACCCGCTCTTATCATAGTATATCCAGATCTACATTGGTATGTCACCGTATTCTTGTACCTATCTACAGACCATAATTAAAGGGTGTCTTCAGGTACGGCAGGAAGTGGGATCAGATGAGCTACAGGCCTAACATAGGACTTGTCTCTGACTACGACTTCAGCTGTCCTAATGCGGCCATCTTTGCTTTGTAGGAGGCGGGTCACTTTTCCTACAGGCCAAGGGCTCTTTGTAACTGGGAGTCAACAATCATCACAATGGAGTTTAGCTGCAGATCCGGTTTGTCCTTTTGCCATTTGTGCCGTGTTTGAAGTAATGGTAGGTAGGTTTTGATGAAGTGTTTCCAGAAATGATCAGACAATATCTGTGCATGGCGCCAGCATCGTCAACTGAGGAGTTCAGAGTCAGGGTAAGGACACTAGAGGGAGCGATGCATCATGCCGTCCCAGGATGAGAAGGTTTGGGGTGACTGGTTCAGTTTTCTGCAATATCTGAAGATACATGGCAGAGTGGTTTTGAATTAAGAATGCCTTCAGTTTTAATCAACACTGTTCTCAGAATCTCTTCAGTGACCATTTGTGCACCAATGGTTGTCTTCTGAGCATTATTTACTGAGCGTATTTCCCACTCCCAGATGCCGCCGAAGGGGGATGCATGTGGAGGATTGGAAACGAAAGTGAATTTCTTTCGTTGCCAGTACTGACTTGAGAGTGGGACAAAGGTTGCTGAAGGCTTCCTGTAATTTTTTGTTCCCTCCTTTGAAGTTGGTTCCTTGATCACACAAGATCTCAAATGGGGTTCCTCTCCGAGAAGTGAATCGTCAAAGGGACATGAGGAAAGAGTCAGTATCCATGTTATTGAGGAGGTCAAGATGTACACATTGTGTTGTGAGGCATTAGAATATTATACCCCATCTCTTCTCAGATCAGCGGCCAATCTTGACATTGTATGGTCCAAAACAGTCTATTCCTGTGGAGTAGAAAGGAGGTTTAAGTAACCTGAGACAAGCAGCAGGCATATCAGCCATCTTTGGGATGACTGGTTTCGCTCTCCACTTTTGACATGAAACACAGTTGCGTTGATGTCGGCATATCGCCTCTCGTCCTCTCAAAATCCCCAACGTATTTCAGCGAAGAGTCTTTCTGAGCCAGTGTGGTACAATTTTTCATCATAATCCTGAATGATCAATTTTGTCACCTTGTGAGTTGGATCAATAACAATTGGATGGATTGACTCAGATTCCAGTTGATGGCTTTGCCGCTATCGGCCTCCAACATGAATGAGTCCAGAGGTACTGCACAGCTCTGGGGATAAAGAGAGTAAGTGACTGTGTGGTGGAAGTGGTTTATGTGACTGGAGGCAAGCGAGGTCCTCACTGAAGCTGTCCATCTGTGCCTGTTGGAGGATTTCCTGTTCTGCTTTCAGGTAGTCAGCTGCAGAAGAATTTCCACTGGTGTGATTGGAGAGCAATCAGGCAGTGACATCCAGAAGATCTTGGTAAGTCTTAAAACTGTTGGTGTTTGGAACATTAGCAATGGTGCTGATGACACCACAGAAGTAAGACTTTTTCAATTGTGTCTTATCATCATCATTGAACTTTGGGCCAAGTATCTGGAGGTCCAAACAAGAATGGCAGGCCATTGGTCCATCTATTTGGACTAAGGATATCTTGCAAGGATTTGCCTCTTGTTACGTCATCAGCAGGGTTATTGGCTGAATCGACGTATCTCCAATCTTGACTGTGTGTGAGATTTTGAATTTCTGATAATCTTGCTCCTACAAATATTTTAAAGTGGAAAGAGTCTGCTTGAAGCCAGTGGAGCACAGTTGTAGAATCGCTCCAAAGTGTAGTGTCTCTGATTGGTAGGGTGAGTTCATTTCTGATTACATCACAGAGGTGTACACCGGATAGGGCAGCACATAGCTCCAATCTTGGTACAGATAACTGTCGTTTTGGGGAGACACGTGAACAAGCTAGTATGAAACTCAGCTCTACTTGGCCTTTGTCATCTTCTGATCTCAAGTATGCAACAGCACCATAGGTGTGTTCAGAAGCATCACAATAGATATGGACATCTTAAACTGTGGTAGGAACGTCCATCTCTTTGGAAGTATAACAGCGAGGGATTGTGTTTTGAGGAAGGTAATGGAGTTCTTCTTCCCATGATTTCCAACCTGTTAGGATGTCATGTGGAAGGAGGGGATGGTCCCATTCTCGTTCCTTTCTCCTTAGTTGTTGAACCAGAATATTTGCACAAGTTGTGAAAGGTAGGAGGTAGCCTAATGGGTCATACAGATGAGCAAGGACTCTGTAGATGTGACGCATTGTTATGGCATGTGCTTCCAAGGTTCTGTATTTGTACCTGAAAAGGTCAGGTTTGCAGTTCCACAGCAGTCCCAGTGTGCGGTCTTGGGGATCAGCCCAGTCTTCCGAGAGCCAAAGTACACTGCTTTCAGACCTTGCTTTAGATGGTAGATGGCTGATCACATGGGGATCATTGCTTGCCCACTGACAGAGGTCAAAGCCCCCTGCTGAAAGAGTAGCTCTCAATTTGTCAAGGAGTGTTTGAGCTGCCACTGATGAGGGACAGCTTTGCAAGCAATTGTCAACATAGAAGCACTGGGTTATTGAATACCGCACAGCTTCGTCAGGTTGATTGTCCTTCACATGTTTTTGCAGGGCATAAACCACACAGCAGGGGCTACAAGTGGTACCGAAAGGAAGGACCTGCCATTGGTATACTGAAGGGGGAACATCTCTGTTCATATCACGCCACAGGAATCAAAGAAGGGGTCTGTCTTGAGGCAGGAGACAGATTTGATGAAACATGCTTTTTTTAATGTCACCACTTATTGCTACAGCATGTTGTCTGAAGTGCAGCAGCATGCCAAGGAGTAATGGCCCAAGTATTGGTCCTGGTAATAAGTACTTATTGAGGCATTGTCCTTGGAAAGTGAATGAGCAGTCAAATATTATGCGATCTTTGTTGTTATGCATTACCATATGATGTGGAATGTACCAAGCTTCTTTGGTGCTGTGAACCTCTTCAGGGGTCAGCTTGGCCAGCCTGCTCCAGTTTTGAAATCTGATCACTATATGAGATGGCTCTGTCTGGATCCTTGGATAACTGTGATTCAGTGTTACGGAGTCGTGACATCACCGCAGACTGAGGAATGTTCAGGAGAGGAGAATTTGTTAGCCTAAGAAGGGGAGTGGCATAGCGGTTAACACCACTGACTTGAACTCTTTCTGTGGCCTGTTCGAGAAGCTCCATGGCTTGTTGGTCTTGCCTTGATCTGATGACTGCTTTCTCACTGTGTACAGGTAGAGCATCGAGTTTCCAAAGCTTTTCGACATGGTAGTGCAATTCATCTGCAGGGGAACGGAAGGATGTAAACAGACACTGGACAGGCTCCGAGGAATTCTGAGTTTGAAAGGTTCTGATGGGGCCTTGGAGTGTCCATCCTAGACGGGTTTTGACAGCTGTAGGTGACCCAGAAGGGCCCAGTCTGACTGGAGCAATAGGGGTGATAAGGTGGATGTGATCTGAGCCTATGAGCAGCAGTGGTGATGCTTTGTCAATGGATGGTAATGGAATACCTTGTAGATGCTTGTATTTTCTTTGAAGGGATACTACAGGATAAGTGTGGTCTGAGAGTGTTAACTGGCTTGCAGTAAAGGCATGTGTGATGGTGAAAGTCTTCTCAGGAAAGGCGACAGGAGGGATCTGAAAACTGACAGATGAACCGAGATAATTTCTCAGCTTTACCATCCAGGTAGAGATGCTGAGCAGCCGACTGCAGAAGAAGAATGGTACGTTGAGAACCATCATCAAGGATAGCATATGTTTCTAGGGTTCGCTTGCCATTATGGAGAAGCACTTTTACAACTTCCAAGAGTACATTACTGCAGTCACTCTGCCTTTCAAGATATAATGTCCTCACAGCAGGAGTAGCAAGACTGTTGGATCTTTGATTTACCTCCCACAGTATTTGTAGATGTCTTCCTTTGCAGGTGGCACAGAATTTCTTCAGGTCACACTTAGCGGCTTGATGAGTCCGAGTGCAGCGCCAACAATGTTTGTTCTCCTTTATCCAGTTTACCTTTTGATCCTTTGTCATATCAGTGAACTCAGGACATTTGCTGATATGATGTTCAAGTGAGCGGCAGTATGCACAGGTTGCTCTGGACTTTGGAAAGAGTTCTGAAGATGGCGTGGATTCATTAGGTTTGTTTGCCCCATGTAGAATTGTGGTCAGAGTAGGTATGGACTTACGGGGGTGTCGTTGCTGATCGGAAGAGGAGATGGAAGTCTCTTTTCTGGTTTGACACCAAGCTTCAGTTTGCAACCAAGATGAGAACATAAGCAAGTCATACTTCATAACACATTGGTTCCTGTAGACGTGCTGTTTAAAGCGACTGGAGTGTTCTGCGGGCAGCTTTTCAAGGAGACCATCCACATGAGAGCCACAGGAAAGTTCTGCTTGTCCTTGGTCTTCCATGGTGCTAAGCAGACCAACAAGTGCTTATACACAAAGGGCAAAGTTATCAAGAGCATGACCATCACCTACTCTGATAGGAGGAAGATCCATGATGTTCCTGAGCTCCTTCAAGACCAGTTGTCTAGGTTGCCCATAATGATCATCAAGGGCGTTGATGACTTGGGTGTATGGGTCAGAGGCATAGGAGAAAGCAAGAGCTAGTCGCTTGACTTGGTCGACTTTCAGATGATCAAGGAGAACGTGATATTTAAAATGCTCTGTCTCATTAGGGTCGAGTAGATTAGTGAGTGCCATACGCAGCATCCTGTACTGCATTTCATCCTCTTTAGTAAGGTCTGGAAAGGAAGGGCCCTCAAGCTTGTAGACATGTGTTCTGCCAGTAGGGGGTTCCAAAGGTCTCTGTTCCTGGTGGCCATGAGCTGTAGAGGGCTGAGGCATTAGAGAGGAACACTGCCTCTGCTAGGAGGAAAAGGAAACGAGAGGCTGAGCAGGATTTACAACTGAAGGACTCAAAGGCTGAATACATGGACTTTATGGGTGGCCCTCTGGTTGTATTGCAGGAAAACTGGAAGGTAGCAAATCTTGTGGAGAAAGGATTGGCCTAGGTAGACCAACTGAAGGAACTGCAGCATCAAGGACTGACAAGTTAGGTAAACAGGGCTTGGCAGAAGAAACAGCAATAGGATGACGGCTGACCTCTGGTGGACCGGAGGATGACTGGTGTGGTGATTTAACACTTGGAAATTGAACAGCTTGTTGCTCTGGCTGAGAAACTGCTGGTACCCACCACTTATTTAATTTAGTTGCTTTCTTCTCCAAAGTTACGAAGGAAGAAGGTTTGCTGGGAAGTACTAGTCTGAATTTGTCCAGCGACATTGCTCCTTGTCATTTGTGATAACGTGTGTGGACGTCAGTTTCTTCTCAACCTTTTAGCAAGAAGCAAGTGTTCTTCAGGACAATAAGTACATACATCTATAGCAATGTCATAGTTACCTCTCATATGTCAGAAAATGCACGCCTACTGCAATCTGCGTCTGTGATAACTTTTGGCCACTGTGCCATTGATGATCCATCCATCCATTATCTATACCGCTTATCCTTTTAGAGGGTCACGTGGGTGCTGGAGCCAATCCCAGCTGGCATGGGGCGAGAGGCGGGGTACACCCTGGACAGGTCGCCAGTCAATCGCAGGGCTGACATATAGAGACAGACAACCACTCACACTCACATTCACACCTGCGGGCAATTTAGAATCACCAATTAACCTAACCTGCATGTCTTTGGGTTGCAGGAGGAAGCCGGAGTACCCGGAGAAAACCCACGCAGGCACAAGGAGAACATGCAAACTCCACACAGAAGGGTGGGTTCGAACCCTCTTTCTGTGAGGCGACAGTGCTAGTCACTGCACCACCGTGCCACCCGCCATTGATGATGAATTCTATAAAGTGATTGTGTGATCAGGTGCCGTCATCCATTCATTCATACTGTGTGGGCCTATAATGACTTGCTGTGCTTCTTAATGGCTATTTGTTCTATTTTTATCGACACATACTGTGTAAGCTACCTTTGTATTGATTTGTTAGTGTAGGCTGGCTGAAGCTATTTCAGATGTTTGATAGTTGGAGAAATGAAGCTGTAGTGGTTTGAGTGCAGGGCAGTTAGCTGTTAGATTAGTGTTGACAACTTTGGCGCTTCGGCTGCTGTACGTGGTGCTGTTTGCAGGACGGGAGTTGCATGGTGAGCCTCTCCCTGGTGACATAGCTATTGTCTGCTTTGCAATTGTCTGGAGTGGTTGTGTGTGTCCGTGCCTGCGCTTGTGTTTGGGGTGAGGTGGATGGGCCCAAGAAAGAAATTTGCACCGGGGCCAATCACAGTTATGTTACGCTGCTGCCGCAAAGTCAGTCATTTCCCCTTCTCTTTCACTGTCAGGCTCATGTCACCTTTGTTCCTCCTGTGTATCATCCTGCAACCCATGTGTGTCTGTTGTATGATGTGTACATTCTGTTTGACATGCAGCACCTCTAACTCCAGGATACTGGACTTCATAATCTTGTAGATGAGCTGGGGGTCGAGGTTCATGACCAGAATGTCGAACAGTCCCATCTAATTGCTGTGAATCCATGACAATAGTCAGATCCAGCTCGAAGGACCATGTAAAGGAGGAAGTTCAGTTTTCTGAATTGACTATCATTGGGCATTGTGTCAGAATGCTTGAAATAAAGCCAGTGGACTCAGTCCTCTGAACAAAGGTTTATTTCTCCAAAATCAAAGGAATTGCATTTATGAAAAGGGGGGAACAAAACACACATGGGCTGTTGAATCTGAAAGAAAACAAATATAAGATTAGAACTTAACATAAGCCAAATAAGTCTCACATGTCACAAATAAATGAGGATAAATAAGGATAAATAAAGGTCTAAGTTAAACTAATGTGGACATAGGATAAGAACTAAAGAGTATGGCAAAATCCCCTTACCAGAACTGCCGCTCCCTGCGAAGGTCAAAGAGTAAGCAAAAGGGAGTGCAGTCCTTAATTAGGGAGTGTTCAGGGGCACGTTCAGCTCTGACAAAACGTAGCAAAACGTTTATTTAAACAGAAACGGTGGTGCGTCGAACACCCTGTTGCGTTGCAGCTTTGGCAGCCAAAGAGCATAGACGTTGATGCTGAAAAGGCCATTCTTTGCGTCGCTGCTGATTGGGTAACACCTCTGACACACCCACTAAACGAGAGAAAACATACCTGAAAGCCTGTTGCACACCATTTCACACTGTTTAGAGGAAACATGTTGTTCAACCCGGAAACCGTAGCAAAACGGTGCACACCGTTTTCAGATTGAACGTGCCCCAGGTGAACTTAATCAGGTCAGGGAGTGAGAACAAGAGCCAATGAGTGATGAGGAAAGGAGAGGAAAGGAAGTGAGGTAAAAGAAGTGAGACAGGTGAGGAAAGGAAGTGAAAAAATAAAAGAAAATAGGGATCTTTAGTCCACCATCAGACACAAGGCATTCATAGAGCATGACCTTGGCAGTCAATATGAGGAAGTGATGCAATTCTCAGAACAACAAGTCTTTGGCCTTGTTAAGAAATGATCCTCTTTTGCAATTTTTCTCTCCTTCCCCTAAGTTACATAGCAATCATATGAAAGAAGTAAACCTCTGTACCAAATGTGGTAAAGGCAGGGATTCTACAGAAAGTCCCTTTTATTGCACTTCTAAGTTCTAAAAAACAATACAGGACTTATGCAATGCGGTTTTGAAATTTTTTGGATGAAAAGTTTTAGTTTTAATTACTTTGATGTTTAAATACGCATTTTATCTTAAGAGTTGTAACAATGTCAAGTAAATATTTTAAAAATCATACAAACCCAAAAGTCAAAATAGTTTGAGAGTGACAGGCAATTTCTACAATCCAATGTAAGTAGAACTGAATCAGGGATCTGCAGCTTCTCGCCCTGAGAATGGATGGAGAACAGCCTGGGTCCAGACTCGAGAACACTGAATCGCTGCCCAGTTTGCCCATGTTGTTTGTGGTCAGGATCTGTGGTTTTGGCTTTCTGCTGTGAAAAGTCCAGGGCCTGAAACAAACCATCAGTTTCATAATATTCTATTGTATGACCGGTTTACATTGAAGGATGAAGAATGAAAGTAAATTCACATTCTAACAAATTAGGAAATGTTCACAGAGCATCACAGAGCCGGTTTCCACTTTCATCATTAGTCATTCTCAGCTGGCATTGGAAAAGTTCTTCACTTTATTAAAACAGTTTCATTTCAACATATTATAACAAATGCAGTGTTGTGTTTTGGTAGTGGCATTGGAAAGCTATCATTTGAAATAAATTACAATGATGATATATTTTATTAATGATACAATGAGACACTTTGATAAACAATATTATGACCCGGACTCTTCACAAATCATCATGTGTTATCTAAAAACCTTGGTTAACAATAAAACCACCAAACCAGTGTCACAGGGGCTGATATGACCAAAGAGCTACCTCTGTAAAATGCAGGTCACTGAGACAAATGGGGCATTTGCCTGAAACGAACCCTCCTCTTCCTCTTGGCACGTTTGTGTCTTGCTTTTGTACATTTGAGTCGTGCATTAAGGAATTCACAATAGCCTCAAAACAAATCAGACCTTATCAATAAATCCCATGTTTATAATGTATTACATATTCCTACTTAAAGCCCCTTTGTGTAGAATTTTTATTGGAATTTAGATTTTTTTTTTCATCTTTAGAATATAATACTGATGGCATGATTTTTTGTTTGTAGAAATATGAGACAATCCCAGTGAACGCTGGTACAGTGTATGTGCCCTGGGTCAGATCTGCAAGATTGATAAGGGATGAGGGGAGGATGATGAGGGTTGGTATGCACTGCTGTTTGCCACAGTGTCTTTTTTTAATAAGACCACTGGGAGGCGCCAAAGTCAAACTATCACACATTTTGCACTGAAGGTTATAAGGTCTTTTTCTGCAGCTAATGGATGGGTGTGATTAAGGTTTTCCAACATTCCTTCATGATAGCTCATTTTAAGCTGGAAGAGAAATAAGGGTGTGTTTGGGCAGGAACCCTCATACATGTGTGTGTTGTTTTGATCCTGACATCAGAATTGTAAGAAAAAAAGAGTGTCAAAAGTGTTTTGGTACAGGGGAAACAGAGCCGTAGTGTTGCTAAAAGTGCAAAACTGACTGGGAAATTCACTAGGACAAATATCACTAGGACACACAGACGTTATATTTTTGAAGACCCATAAATGACAGAAGTTCTTGTGGCTTGGCTTCCTGTTTACTTCTGTCCAAGCTCCTGAGCTCCTCAGAAAATAAAGTGATGGTGAATTATTTTAATGCAAGCACAGATCAAACATTCAATAAGTTGTGGCAGTTCAACAAAACTCAGTTCGTTTTAATCCTCGAGTCAGTTATTTTCCATTTAGATTCTGACAATGAGGTTATGATGTACTTCTTTAAGCAATGAAACCTTTACTGTCTTTGATTATTGGATATTATTGATAGGTGATAACAGATATAATATTCTCAGTTACTTGAGGTAACACTTTCAAAGCCACTGTAGNNGGCAGTGTCAAGTGTTAAAAGAAATACATTAGTATATTTATAATAATATATATAATGTATCATTTATATTTTTATAAGTACAGACCTACTGGTGTGCACTATTAGTCTACAGCAAGTCAACAATGTCTGACTGTGAGTTTGTTCAAATAAGAGCTAAGATGGGCGCATATGGACAATAATCTAATGAAAACCTAATTTAAAACAACATGCTTTTAATTTTAAAACAATATTTTTTTACATGATGAAACCAGCAGTATTTATGTGTTTCATTACTCAAAGATGACTAAGCTCTACATTCAGTAGTCCCATGCTGAATATCTTTATGTCTGGACTTCCTGGTGCCCTCTACCTGCACTCAGCATGTACTGCATCTGTTGTGGTCCAGCTCCAGATGTGCACAACAAGTACAGCTTTACTTGACAAACAAAAGGTATTCCCATGACACTTTTAGCATTTATTGTAACAGCTGGAATAATAGAAAAAAACACAATTAAACAAAGACTGCTTTTCGACAGATAGAAAACATTTCCTCTGTTTACATGGTTTGGATCACAGACTGTCCTACTTCTTTGGTCCAGCTGCTGGATTTATGACACATGCGAACTGTGGGATTTCATCCTAGCATGCATCCAGCTTGTTCTTTTTAACTTACACAAATATTGTCACGTATAAAACTGAATGGCAAATCTAAAATTATATCAGACAAAACCTAATCAAATGAATTTGCGTTTTGCAATATACATACAGCCAGATGAACAACAGATAAACAAAGAGTAAATGTCACCATCCAGATTACTCTTTTCCTCAATAGTTTAAACACATTCTCTGAAACTCTGTTACAGTTCTCAAAGCATTAAGTGCAATCATATCAGTTTATATTGTGCAGCAAAGCAAATCATTTGGATCACAAACTCAATACAGTGGAAACCTCTAATAGAGATCAGGTCTGTCCAGGTCAAATTGATCACTATAAGCGGATGATTATCATCATCGTATTTTTTTTCTTTTTCTTTATTTCTAATGCAGGTTACCATCTAACTGACATTTGTGTATTTATTACATGAATATTAATGAAACAGACAGCTTCGTTGTTGACTGGGGTACGCTATTTAGGGGGCCATACGTTTTTTCATTGAGAGAAAATAACTTTCTTTTTCCCGCCATGATTTCAATGTGCATGCCGCACCAGCCTCAGGTAGCCAGCTGGAGGCAGACGTGTTACCGCGAGTCAAAGTATCATGGAAGTAAAAAAAAAAAAATAGAATTACCGTAGTTTTAAAATGTATTTCCATACTGTATGTTGTCATGTATGAAAAGACTCAAAATGTACACTGTAAGCAGACTACTTGATTACTATAAGCGAATTATTTAAACAGCATTTGTACAGGAGTGATTTTGTCCCAAGCTTTTTGATCCATATAAGCACTTGATCACTGTAACCATGATCACTATAAGCTGTTTCCACTGTAGTATCTATTACATCTCATCTCAGCAAACAAACACCAGTTTCAACAAAACATCTACATCCACTGGTTTCTTACAGTCACACACCTTTCCAGTACACCATTCACAGTATTATAATAGTAATATAATAATATAATATTACAAAAATTTTGAGCTGTTATAGAAATGTACATTAACCACAAATGTTCAAATGTGTATAATTACAATAAGATCTACTGTAGAAATGCTATTGTCCTGCTGTATCTCATATCTGACATTTGACTTTACAATGCAGAAAGTCTTTTAGCTCTGCCAGTCCATACATAAAAGTTTCTACATAAAACTCAGTGTTGCCCCCTGTGAAGTAAATGATGGCTAAACATGAGGATGAACACGTTACTAATTGAGTTTCAAACGTCCCTTTAACCAATTCTTTTATCATTATGACACATCCAAATTTCTGAAAATCTGAAACATTCCTGTTCCAGTAATAGTTCATTACAAAAGTGGTGTAATTGATTTTGGGCATCTTAATCAATGCATCAAGTCAAATAAACGTGACTGTACTTAGACATTTTACAGACACTGTTGTGACAAAGTTAGCTATAGATGTGAACATTTTCCCACACTGCTTTGAAAATAATGATTTTCATTTGAGCATCCTGCCACAGAAACAAACATTAAAAAACGGAATTACTTTATAGTGGTATATTATAGTGTGGTATCGCATACATATAGTATGGCGGAGTATCACGACAAGTAATAGACAAAAAAACAAACATTTCAAGAATTAAGTCACAATATTACAAGGACAAATAGGATGAACTGGAGAACAAGAATCTATTACTGCATTCAGCAAAATTCCTCCACCAAGCCAACATTTTTACAACTTAGTACAGAATAAAGCGACACCCAGTGGACAAAACCGTGATCTACATTAAAAAAACAATGGCTGTGTTTCATTAGTAGTTCCACTTCCCCTCAGCCCTTGGTATTATGTAACAGCAAACGTCACACGGAGGCCACTTGGCGAGCAGAGGGAAAGTGGACGGGGGAAGAGTGGGGGATTGAAATGGAACGCACCTGCCCTTGTTCACTTTCAGCCCAAACTACCATGGATCGACCGCCAGTTGTAGTCTTGGCGTTGTACTGCTTTTTACAAATCATCAGAAATACCTGCAGACTCATTTTAATGAGGCAAAGGCGTCTTCTATGATTATCAGAACTATTATTGCTATGGGTCTATGATATCTTGCAAAACAGCAATTTTTCCATGCGTTTACAGATAATGTTGGGAATAAAGAAATCAGCTGCACAGTACAACAATCTAAGTACATATTAACTGCAATTAGTTATATGACATTTTCCAGTAAAACATCAAGCTATCAATGACACTTTCTTAAGGAACAAATAGGCGAGTGAACCTGTACACATGTAAGCCGACCTATACAGACCTATAAGATATATTAGAAACACTGAAACTGAAAAGCTGTCAGATAGTGAAGTTTTACCTACACTACTGCCATGCTACTACCATAGATGTATTTTCTTGCACCAAATGCATAACTGCAATGCACTGTGGGTGATATACACCTCTGGAGCGACCATCGTTGTTGACTCGCTCCCTCAGCCCTCCGAGGGTCGATCTCATCAAGTTCACTTCAGCTTTCAGACAAATGGAACGACACTTATAATGGCGGCGGGGAATCCCCCGAGGGCAAGTGGCGAGGGGAAGTGAACGAGGGCATGTTAAACGACTAATGAAATGCAGCCAATATAATCTACAAAAGGCACATGAGTCCCTCATTTTGAGCAGAAAGTTAACAGAGTTGGGTCTTCTTTGCTAATGGGATTTTCTGCTGCTCTTGCTGTTTAGAAGATAACCTTTTAGAACACATCACTTTTTATTTTGAAGGAAGTTTAGGGACGTTCCTCTTCTCAACCAGTCATTTTTACACCCAGTAATGTTGGACCAACAGGACTGCACCGCCTGCTACAGACCAAAAAACGCAGTTACAAAAATTAATTTGACAGACAGAAAGCTTGGATAGTATGAAAATGCTGAATAAACACACAACACTGAGACACACACAAAAGGTTAGAGAAGCCATTACAGGTAAAAAGCCATTTCAAGGGTTAGTCGGCATAGTTAAATAAAACAAGATTTTACCGTTTCTTGGTGAATGGCAGGACTCTACAAGACTGCACAGAATGCAAGTGGCGTGATTTTAAAGAGAGAGTATACAAGGATCATGACGGTGATTAAAATGATGACTGTTTTGATGAGAAACAAAATAGAGATGTTTGAGGATGACGATGTAAAAAAGATGATTGGCCATGAGGCCAACAAATGTGATACCATTTAAATGCCTGACACCATCCTGACATGAAAGAGTTTAGATTGGTAATAGCAAAAAGCTTTTCTTTTATGAAATTATTGCAGCATAACTATTGCTATTATTCTTTGTTAGAAGAGCAATTCAGAAATGATGAGTTAAACCATATTGAAACTGCTGCAGCAAAACTGTTATCATGTAACATGTTGTCACATGAATATTTTCTAATGGCTGAATGTGTCACTCTCTTTTTATTTGTTGACTCAAATAAGAACATGACGTCCTCAAGAACTCCATAGTCTACTGTAATATAACCATGCTGTTCTTCTGAGGCCACCATGATCTTATTTAGGTAAACATCATCTCTTTACATTGTTGATCTACTGTTCAAGGATGAAGTTGAAACTTACCCATAACAACAATAATGATCACCGTAGGCCAGCCAATTCCACTCTTGCCTGTGAAAAACAATAAATAAGGACTTTTGATTAAACTACAATGCTCATCCGCTACTGTTAAAAAATATATTAATATAACACAACAGATTACTTTGATGACTTACCAGGTCGGTGAGTTGGGTCATGAGTAGCTGAAGAAGAGATGTAGAGTTAAAAGATTAAAAATAAAGATAATTTACTGCATTTTACAGAGACATATCAACTAGGGCTGAGCAATGTTTTCAGGAAGTGGAAAATGGCAAATAATACAATTGTCCAAAAGAACATTTTCTTGTATGTGAGAGTATCAGTCACAGCTGAGATTACATTGGGATTTTTTTTTTTACTTACTCTTGCTGATACATGTTGGAGGACCAGGCTGAAATGTTCCATCATCTGAACATGTTAATGAGTTTGCTCCATTGAGTGTAAAATATTTTTTACAAGTGTACTGTATGACTTCTCTATATGCATAGGTTTCTTTGTTTGGACGGAGAGTGCCATATGCAAGCACAGGTGGCGGATCACAAGTCAGCACTGCAAATAAAAATGACATCTATTAAAATGGACACTGAGCTTTTATTGAGTCATGCTCCTTGTATGAGCACACAGAGATTACCAACCTTCACATTCAGGGAACCTGCTCATCCACCCTTCGACTCCGCAAGTAATTTCATTTCTACCAACCAATCTGTAACTAATTAGAGAATTTAAGAAAAAAAAAAAAAGTTAGACTTTGGACAACAAATTTCAAGAAGGATCTGTGTTAACCCGCAGGAAATGTTCCAAATCCTCCTCCATGACTCTCCTTTTTTGCTGATTCCCAAATGACCAAGCAACCAGAAAATAAAGTGATACAAGATACAAGATATACAACATACTGTATATGTATTGGTACGTACTGTAACGTTACTGGTACACCGTTAGTTCAACAGATTACACCGTAACTCCGGAATAATTACGCTGTACGTTGTGGGCTGTAATCTAAAGCATTACAGTTGTAACACTGTCAATTTATTTTCTTTACACATTTTCTTCTTTCTTTACAATTTATTTATACACTACACATTTTAAAAGATAAATCTCCGAACATGAACCATCAGCGTTATCAGTTTATTACTAACCCAGGGTTGCAACTGATCACAATTTTATCACCGAACTGAGTCCCTCCGGAGTAATCAATGTGTCCATTTTCCACCTCTCCAGCAGAGCCACAGTTCCTCCCTGAAAAAAGAAAACTCCCATAAGGATTAAATTTCTCCCTTAAAAATTGACTGGATATCGTTATTCACACTAAGATTTTGAATGGAAGAATTAAATGCTAATATTCACTCTCGCAATTCAGCCTCACAGGACTCCAACTGCCAGCAGTACAAGTAATGACCGCAGACCCTCCGACAGACACATAGCCAACATCACAGGCAAAAGAAACCTTGGTCCCCTCTGGGAATGTTAGAAAAAGAAAGCCATCGTCCTTCAAACTCATGTTGGGTCCTCCTACAGGTCTTGAACAGTCTTGAGCTGAAAAGACAAATAAAGGAAGATGAACACTGAAAGTGAGGACAAGTTAATGAATACCAAACACCAGCTTGTGTATAATCACACGTCTCACAAGATTATCCACACTGCCACTCACCTTGAGCAGTAATGGCGAGGCCAAGACAGCTCAGTAGGAAGGAAGTGACACCCATGATGGGATCTGGTAAGTCTGGCTGAAGTCAGTGAACCCTTTCTGGTAAAGACAAACGCAAATGTAAGTAAGACAACCAGAGTATGTAAGAACAGGCTCTCTTTTGGAGTGCATATTGAGAACCTAGTGAAGAAACTGAAGGTTAGGCTGGGTTTTTATTATCGAAACAGGGCCTGCCTTAATTTGGCAGTTAGGAAAACACTTCTGCAGACTACATTCTTCAGTGTTTTAGACTATGGGGATATTATTAGCATGCTGCCTCTTCCACACTTTGATGCCTCCACTCTGTGTATCACAGTTCTCTTCGTTTTATATCGAACTCTTTGTCTCGCACACATCATTGTGTACTTTATGATCTGGTTTCCTGGCCTTCATTAAGCCTAAGTAGACAGCAGCATTGGTATATTTTTATTTATAAAGCCATATTGGGTGAACTCTCTTCCTATCAGTGTAATCTTCTATCACTCACAGGTGTTGTGATTTTCGCTCCACGAAAAGGCAGCTCTACCAGGTGAGCTACCCAGGATTTGCTCAGAACTTGGTAGAACAGCTTTCTCCTATTTTGCGCCCTGGTCATATAAAAATCTTCTGTACACTACAGCTTAATGATTTTGTCTCCCTGGGAGAGTTCAAAGCTCTGATAAAAAAAAGTGTGTGACCTAAGAGTGCAATTATTAGACTGGATTTTGTATTACCTTTCTCTGTTCTGTACCTGTCTGTTTTAATGTGCT
>NTHP01000022.1:887457-899009 GCA_003416845.1 Oplegnathus fasciatus
AATATCAGTACAGTTTTATAGCACTTGAAACCTGCAGCAAGCTGTCATAAAAGCATTATTACATGCCATAACCACACTCATCATCCATTATGGTTGCATAAAGCACATTAATGCTCATAAACATTCATATATAACAGACAGTCTTAGAATCAAAGTATTATAATCATACAGATGCTGTCAAATCTTTACTTGTAATGTCTAATGTCTTTTTCTTGTATTAGTACATACGGTATAATGATAACAAATTTGAATCCAAATAAGTTCTGTCAGACGACAATGATGTACTATGAGGAATTTCTTAGAATTCATTGTGTTATGAAGCATTTTGAAGGTATTGATAAAACATTATAAACACAGGCTTCATAGAAAGTGTCACCTATTCTTGCATTGATATTTAGGAGAGAATCCAGCATCCCATCTGTTCTTACCCTGCATTTTAACNNGCATAGATACAGCTGCTGTCTGCAGGCATCAGAACCTGCACAGAGAGGATATCACTCCTCTGACTGCTTATGTCATTACTGGCAACACAGTAATAATAGCTGTCCTCATCCACTGCGCCACAGTGTAGGAATAAGTCTGACAAGTGATGAAGCAGGGCGTTGTCGTGTTGAGTGTTTTGATACCAGGCGTAACGAACGCCAGTGCCCTTTGTACAACCACAGCGCACTGTCACTGGCTGCCCCCAACATGTTGGCCTGTCCACCAGAGAGCTCGAGGGCCAAAGTCTGGGTTTAGATACTGGAACTGGATCAAAGAAGCAAGCGATATATTTGAATTCATTCAGCTTGACAGTATAGAGGAATAAATGTCCAAGTGCAGTCCAGAAATGTCACTGATATTGTGATATTAATGTACATTTTCCAAGCTTCAGTTTTATTCTTACCTTCAGTGATAGCCACATTAACTGAAGTCATGATGTCAGCATACACTTTGTCAATCCCGACCCAGTACACTCCAGCGTCGTTAAATTGGAGATCTGTGACTTTCACAAACAGCCCTCTTCTTCTTGCATCTATAATGTGAGACCTGTGTGTGTTTTTAACATCACCTTCTGAATCCACCAAAATCTCACACGTGTTTCTGGAGTCCCCTCGGCACCAGTACTTTTTACTGTACAGGAATTGGTTTGTGTCATACTTGCAGATAAGAATGAATTCACCTCCAATATGTGCTGTGATCTTTGCTTTATCACACTGGAGCTGAAGACTTGCTGGAAAGACAGAATTAAACTTCTCATATAACCACAGCAATCAGAAAAATGCTCTTGTTTCAGGTTGTTTCACAATATATTCATGCATATTAATATATATTTTAATATTAACCTTGTAAACTTTGATAAAAAAAAAACATGTAAGAACAACTATGGGTCACGTGAAAAACATAATGTGAATTCAAAGTGTGTGTGGGTCGACATGTTCATTTTCATGTGTTAACTGAAAAATAATGGTAACACATTACAATAAACCAATGCATGACTCATGATGGTTTAATGCATGAATTAATGCAGGATGTATCATGAATTCCTCTTGCCCACCATTAACAAAAGATCAAGTCACTTTGACTTTATAGTTCACACTTAATAGATCATCAGTTAAGGAATGTTAAAATCACAGTTACGTCGTACATTAATTGATATATGATCAAATTAGTTGGATTCCAGTTACATAAGACTTTATTTCAGCTCAGCCTCTCTGAAAGCAAATATGAAGCTATTTTTTTTAATGAAACTGATTGTCACATGCAAACATTTACATAATAAACACAAATACAGTTACATAAATACTTTTATATAACTGAAATCCAGCTAACTTGATCGCATATCAATTAATATATGAAGTAACTGTGAATTAACATTAACTGATGATCAATTAAGTGTCAACTAATCACATAAAGTCATGTTACGACTTATTTACTATATTATCACTTGATTATTTGTTATTGGTGAGCAACAGGAATTCATGATACATCCTGCATTAATTCATGCATTACATCATCATGAGTCACACATTAGTTAAACATTACTCGAGTATATGATTACTATTACTATATAGCATATTTTTTACATCAAAGTAAATACTCATTTGCTAAAATGTATTTTCTAAAGTATGTTTTTTTATTCATTTTCCAGTTACTAATGAAGTTTAGATTATTAGTGAAATTACAGTTACTGTTAAACTTTATGTTGTTCAAACAGATATTGTATAGCAAAAATATAGCAAAAAAAACAAACTGTCCCCGTAAATTACATTGTAATTCATTTTTCATCTTCCAAAAGGAATAAACATTTGTTTCCCTTTTAGAAATGTTATAATAACTAGAATGGGCATTATGATGCTTAATACAAGTCATAAATCATAGCTCACTCACCTTGAAAAAGCAAAATCAGACACAGTGTCTTCATTTTGATGTTGAAAGTAGGAGTACTGCATGAAACCTTAACAATCATAATCGACACTCAGGAAGCTGTAGAGGTGGACTGTGGTGAGCGTAGCTTCCTGTAGGTGCATTGTGGGTTACAGAAATGCTTTTACGTGTTGTTATGCCCCGAACACACACATAACATACTGCACAACTACGCCACAGTTATTTCAAGATGTGTCATTTTACAGTAAAAGCCCCTCGATACATGTAGAGGCTTGGTGTCACAACTGGGGAAATATTTTTAATGTGGCAACACACCTCATTGTGACTACTTCTTCCACCTTTGAGATAACAGTATCATTTCACTTGGTCACTTAGACTGTCTGACTGTGTCTCTATTTGCAGTATCTGACTTGATTCTGCCCGATGATAGTTTTGACAATAAAATCCCACAAACCACTGAGTTAGTTATAATAATAATGAACTTTATTTATACAGCACTACAACAAAGTTACAAAGTGCTTTACATGGTTGAACCAGGATTAAAACATTCCAGGACTGCAATGAGGCAAATCAAATCAGACAATTAAAATAATAGAAAAATAAAATGGAATAAAATACCCAACAATAATATGAGATAAAAAATAATAATAAAACAGATAAGACATGTTGGAAATTAAATGGTGTGCTAGAATTAATAAGAAGCTTTTTTAAAGAGGTAAGTTTTGATTCTGTAATGCTCAGATCTTCAGACAGGGAGTTCCAGAGCTGAGGGGTCCTGACTGCAAAACCCCAGTCACCTTGAGTCTAAAACTGGGATTTAGGAACAGCCAGTTTAGTCTTGCTTGAAGATCTGAGGCTCAAAGGGGAGCTACAATTCAGCAATATAACTGGGAACCATCAAGTGCTTTAAAGGCATTTAAAATCAATTCTAAAACTTATTGGCAACCAGCAAAGAGAGGCATAAACAGGTCTGACGTGATCTTGAACCACTCAGTTCCATGTCAGAACGGCTCTTTGTGTTAATTCACCACAAAGCCACTAGATGTCACCATGCCACTGATGTAGTGTGCGACACCTGCTGAATGCAGGCCGCAATGCATTGTCGTCTTCATCATGGCATATCTGACAAAAGGCATTCTTTCTTCACGTGTAACTGAGGCAGTAGGCTACCTCCTCTCATATAAACTGCTCTCTGGTCAGCCTGTTCTTACTGTGTTTTCCTTATCATCTGGATACTGGTATTTTCATCATGCTCATACTCTTATTAACATCCAGCTTGCTATATATAATAAAGGGAAGTCTTGTATGGGTGACTTAATGCCTATAGTTCCTTGAAACAGAGTTCCTCCCATTGCTCTTTAAAGCTTACTTAAATAAGAAACTGGACAGCTTATCCACTAAACAAATTACAGTAAGTTGATAGATTTGGCTTACTTGATAGTATTTCCTCTCAAATACTGTCAGGTGGTTGACCAAAACGAACGGCTGCTGTGGACATAAAGTCGGCACAAATGAAGACCTAGAGAGCAGAGTCGGTTGCTGCTAATTGCTGGCTCAGAACATCAGGAATTTCAAGATTTCTCAGACACCCTCTCTCTTCACCACTCCTGCCTCCGCTTCCATCCCTACCCACATCCCTCCTCCACTCCTCTTGTGTGTTCTGAATGTAGTCCAACAGGCTAGACTGCCTGCATTGCACTCTGACTTTGGGTAGGAACAGCTGTTCGTGCCTGTTCATATGCATAAATGTGTGGCCTACTGTATTTGTGGGAGTTTCCCTCGCCTTCCCTCTGCGGCACTGTCATGTATTAAAACACCCGGGTGACTTTAGGACCCAGTGAGACACCCAGGGGGCGCGGCAATATTTTTAATCTGACCACAGAACCTGTTAGCTTACTCTTGCTTCCTCTAAGACAGTTCACACGTTCCCTCACAATAGTTCCTTGATGTGACAGTTACAATAGAGAAGTGCTCTGTGCAGCAGCGACAGAAGTGCCACCGCCCCGAATCCAAGCCTTGGCGACCCTAATCCATGACCCATGGACGAGGACCTTTGTGTCCTGACATGCCTGTGAAAGGTGCCCTATCCCAGGCAGTGTACAGCCAGCCATGGAACATCAGGCCTGGATACTGAGGAGCTTCCTGGCCCAGCTGGAGAGACAGGGGGCTGTGGACGAGGAGGCACCGAATGGCATTGCTGGGGAGTTTGCGGTGAGTCAAGTTTTGTGTTCTTTAGTACTGTTGTGAGTTGTATCGTAGATAAAGCCTCCGCCTCGTAGACTTATTTCTCCCGTGGCATTCATTATCACAGCATCAAAAACCATGTCAGAATTGCTATGTTTGTTTATACTGACAGTAACCACAATAAGAGGGAAAGTTAATAGTTTTCCAGACTTCCAGATTTTCACAATAAGGCACCATGTTCAGGGAAGTAACACGCTGCCGTTGTCATAATGGCACCAACGCCACTTTTGTGCTTCCTCTTTGCATTGATGCTTGTCAGGCGCCTGAACAAGGAAGACCCATAAGCAAATGCATTTCAAATCTAACAACTAACATGATTCAGTTAGTCTAATATTTCTTCATTTATCAATCTTGTATACAGTATATATACAGTGTGTGTGTGTGTGTGTGTGTGTGTATATATATATAAATATATATAACGCTTGTACATTCGCACACAAGCACATGTATACGCACAAAAAACTCTCCTTCAGAAGTCTTAAGCTCCAGGATGACATCATCTGTGGGCTGCTGCCATGGTGATGGGTGACATGCCTGAGGACAGCACCGTGTGCTTCGCATGCTGCCCTTCTGCTGTCAAGCTGCTACCTCCCCCCGACCACTCCAGAGGAAGGGGTCTATTGCCTCACTTCCTTTGTGAACAAAAAGCGCTCTGTGGTGTTAGCAGTGCAGATGGTCTGCAAGGCCTTTAGCAGACTGTTTGGAAACTGCGAGAACTGGCCTCTGAACAAAAAGACCAGTGTCTTAACAAATCCTGTGAGCGTGGACGTGCCATGACTTTAATTTGAGTGTCAAACCTTCCGCACAGTAAATTCCGGATGGAAATCCTCTCTGTTTGAAATCCCTCGTGTCAGTTTCTAGTAAAGTGAGTCATAGATTCTGGTCATCTGGGCTTGAATCACATAAAAGCTGACCATGAGTGACCATTGTGGAATTGGTCACATGTAATTTGCATGGCATTTGCCCCCTTGCTTTCCTGACTCTGTGCCCCCCAAATATTCCGATAACACAAATGCGCCACAACTATCGCAGATTTGTCTCAAAGCAGTACGGTGGTGATAAATATAATTGAGTTATCTATGACCTGAAAGCATCATAAGGCACAGAACCAGCAATATAAAAATGTTGTTTTCGTTTCAATAAAAAACAGGAATTTATTAATTTCACCTAAAGAAACCATTCCCAGATATGCCGAAACTGCTTGCCTCGTGAATTATTATGAAATCTGGTTTTGCTAATTAAAAGATGGTTAAACCTAATTTAGGTGAGTTCACTGTACACTCGACTATATGCCTGCATATATTGCCTCAACATAAGCCAAGGCTGCATGTTACAGTATTATTGTACATTAGAGAAACAGTTTGCACCTGTTGTGTTTTGTAAATGAGCAGTATATCTCAGCTTACAATTATATTTCTGTGGAACACAACATCATCAGACTACAGTACACCCTACAAAGAAAACAAGTTATTAAATGCAGGGGTACACATATTTTATGACTTATTTTATGATATTTTACATTCTAAAAGCAACTTTGTTTATCAGCAGTGGAGAATTGGAATGAAAAGCTTGTTCCTTTGTGTGGTATACAGTGAGAAAAAAGTTCTCTGACATTCACATGGCTGCATGCTGTAGTTGAATGCTATGTAGTCGGATTAAATTTCTGCTGTTTTTCAGAGGTTGAAAAGCCAGTCAACTAAGTACCGCACTGACAAGACCTACCCCACCAAGACAGCAGAAAAGCAAGAAAACATCAAGAAGAACAGATACAAAGACATTGTTCCCTGTAAGCTTTGCTCAAGGCAGATTTGTATTTTTGGTTTGCCATTTATACTTCTGCTTAAGATGATGAATATAATTCTGCATCAAGGCAGTTAAGATTGTGTCAGATAAGATATGACAGAAGCCATGACATTTTGACTTCTATATATACTAGATGATGGGTTGTATGACATTTAGATGCAAATACACAAACATTATGACACAAATAATTTATTTTTATGTGTATGATGACCTGGAATTATGCAGCGATAATGATGAGCTAAAAACATCCTATAAATACTGTTCTACTGGAATAATAATGTGGTACAAGTGTGAGTAATTGTGTGGCCAGATCATATTTGATTTATTTTGTAAAAGTACTACATTTTCTAATATGTATTATTATACAACGTGGAATATGTCCATCTAGTATCATGAAAAATTACAAATACTAACATATTTTATTCTATTTCTATTTTATTCTAATTCTCTGTATTGTTTTTTGTGAAAAAGTACAGCACAATCAATGACTCCTGACTAGTGCGACGTTCATATTATAACTATGTATTCCTCTCGTTTCAGTTGATCACAGCAGAGTAAAGCTCACTCTCACCACAACTAAAAATGACACGGACTACATCAACGCCAGTTTCATCAAGGTAAATTAACAATGTGACAGTTGTAAAGGCAATCCTTTTTATTCATATTCAAATTGTATTTGCAGTATAGGTACATTTATGTAACTAATGTGTGTTACTAACATCCTCTGACGCTTGACTATAAGCTGTGTTTTGTCTACAGGGAGTGTCGGGTTCCAGGGCCTACATTGCTACTCAGGGTCCTTTGCCTCACACAGTACTGGACTTCATGAGGATGCTTTGGGAGTACAACATAAAGGTATAATCTGTCTGTCATGTGTGGACACAACAAGGCGCCTTAACACATAATGTTGCTCTCAAAACAACTAATGGCATGCTTCAGTGGTAAAAATGATGAATGGAGCTCTTACTTTGGCTACATTAAGTGATCTTTTCAACTCCCTCACCCCGAGTTAAAGATGTGTTCATGTTATATTTTGGTACATATTAATTCTTATTGTCTTGTTTGGCTCTATATGTAGGTTGTAGTGATGGCCTGTCGAGAATTTGAGATGGGAAAGGTAACACTATTTTATATATTTCTACATTCCACTTTTTTTCTCAACAGACAAACTGTGTTCCATATTTTGTATACCACGAATACTTCTGAATTTTGTGTGTCAGTTTATCTTCAGCTTTGTGTGGTTTTGTAACCCACTAACTACGAGGCCATTGCATGTGTTGGTTTGATGTGTAGATTGAAGGTATTTTTGTTGTGTTTGTACGACAGTTTAGAACTGTGTGAAAAGTAAAATGTGAAAAACACCGTGCTTGCTCTACTTTTCTTTGCAGAAAAAGTGTGAGCGCTACTGGCCAGAGAAACAAGAGCAGCCATTTGTTTGTGAGCCTTTTAAAGTTTACTGTGTGAGTATTTTTATTCTCGCTATCACATTTCCTACTTTGGCGGGTTCCGCTCCATAACATATGTGGTTATTAGAATTTCACACTTTCATCACACAACGCCTGAGTCATACAACACTTTGTTATACTATTATTAATACAATACAAAGGAAATTCACATTATCTACCTTTTTTAAAGTTTAAAGATACACTGCTGGCTTTTTACAGGATTCTGAGGAAAGTAAAGGAGATTATCTGACAAGGACGTTACGGGTGACTTATCGCAACGTAAGTAGTGTTTATACCCTGACTGTGAGAATAACTGTCATGGAATTCTCCTGAGACAAGCAAGAGATTATCATCTGACATGTTGTTAGCTGCTACAAAGACCACAAGCTGTTGTTCTCAAAAGTATCTCAAACGTAATGTAGTCATATTTGAAATCTTTGAGACAAGATCAACTAACGTCTTCTAAAATCATTGGATTTATGTAAATCTTCAGCTTTCACAATGGCATGGCACACACAGTAGTAAAAAGCGTGGTAAATGTGTTTGTGTTGAACTGATATATGACCTTGTTATTAAATGTGTTTTAAAAGAGGCTTTTTTTGGTAATTGTCTACAATGCTTTTATTTTTTCCAGTGTAGTCGAACTTTGACACAGCTGCACTATGTCAACTGGCCGGATCACGGTGTACCAGACTCCATCCCTCCCATTCTGGAAATGTTGCATGAGATGCGCTCCGATCAAGCCCATGATGACGTCCCCATCTGCATCCACTGCAGGTCAGGCTTCCTTATGGAATTCAATTCTTGATTCTCCTGAAGAAATGATTAATTTCAGGCCTGTTTCAGCATGTCCGCAGTATATAAACAATTAAATAGCTCTTTAAGTGATAATAACATCCACGACAAATGTCAATCTGGAATGGTCATAGAATAGAAACCACCTTAATAAACATCTTATATGACCTCAGAGAAAGCACTGATGTGAGTAATTTTTCCGTCCTGGTCCTGCTCAATTTGACAGAATTGATTATGCTGTACTGATAGATTGATAAAAGCACACATTTCTGGAAATGCTCTTGACTGGCTCCACACTGATTTAACTGGGAGACAGTTTTTTTCATCAGTGTTGGTAAACATTTCAACGTTTCAAATACTCATCATATTATATACGTACTCACATGGTGTTCCACAGGGCTCCATACTTGGTCCACTATTCTCAGTGTACATGCTCTCATTTGGCCAAATTATACAAAAGTATGGTGTGAAATTTCATAACTATGCGGACGGCACAAAATTGTATTTATCTCTAGCGCCTGATGACCCCAACAATCTAAATTGTAAGTAACTAAGAGTATTTAATTTGACATTAAATGAGCACAAAAGACAGATTATAGTTTTTGGTGGCAGAATCAAAGAAAGACATAATTTTAAGTAGCCTTAAAACTCTTTCAAAACTGGTTCAGAGGCAAAAAGCTTTGATATCATGATAGATTATGACTTAAATCTAAAAAAGTGCGTCACTAAGACCATGTCTTTCAACCTTAGAAATATAGCAGAAGTCAGACCATATCTTGCACTTTCTGATGCAAAGAAAATGATTCGTGCTTTGGTCTTTGGTCTGTCATCTTGACTATTGCAGTGCTCTTTTAACTGGACAAAGTAATCAGTGAACAGACTTCAGCTTGTGTAGAATGCAGCTGCCAGAGTCCTAATCAAAAGAAGTAAAAGACAGCACATCACAACCATGGTAGCATCTTTTCACTGGCGCCCTGACTCCTTTAGAATCTGTTTAAAAAATGTATTACTGTACTAGTTTACAAGGCTCTGAATGGTTTAGCTCTTCCATACTTAGTCAACATTTTCTGCCTCTATAGTACCTCTATAGAAGTATGGAGAGGCAGCCTTTTCTTATTATGGACCAAAACTGAACTGAACAGCCTGCACATTAATATTTGACGACATCTGTAAATTTCCTTAAGACTGTTTGCAATCTCTTAATCTGTTAAATTCTTTTATAAGATTTTATGCAATTTTATTTAAAGCACTTTGGCTGCATCTCATGCATTATATGAAAGTGCTATACAAATAAAGTTTATAATGGTAAGTATTATTATAATTACTGGATGGACAGGGGTTGTTTTGTTGCAGTATCAGGAGATGAACTGTAACAATGCATTGCATTTCTCTATTCAGTTCAAATGTGTGAAAACTTTAAGGCAAGCAGTAATCACGCTGAAGAATCTTTTGATTGAGTAGTTACTATGGGAGTGTATTGCCTGTGGGCAGTATGTCCTCTACTTTAGGCCTTCGAGGTTAGGCACCTCCTCCCTTTTCTTTGAGACAGGAAGTGTGCGTAGGCGGGCAGACAACGACCCACTAGGTTTTAAAGTGTATATGTGGGCATTTCCCCTCAGTTTTTCCAGCACTCACACTTTGGCTCATTTAAAACCCACATCTACTGTTTTACTGAAACGTACACATAATTAAACTGAGCTGGTGTGTGAGGCCTTAGAAATATTTCTGTGTATTAGTAGAAAAACAGTGCCATTAGATATTTTTTTGGGTAAATATACATCAAGTTGGCTTTAGGGGGGATATGGGATGGGACCCTGTGAGATAAGTGTAACTTAGTCATGGAATTTGTTCAGTGTGTCACCTCACCGATATAGAAAATGAGTTTCATTTTGTTTTTTATGTTTAGTAAGATAAAAACAGAAATTGATTTTGCAAATATGGATGATGCATAAAGACTGTGTTGGCTGTTCACATGGAAAACATTTAAATTAGCCAGTTAATTGGGCATTTTCACATAAATATGTTATTTGAAAGTATATGGAAGTACATATAATAACTGATTTTCTAGTTCACACTTAATACATAAAATACAGTAACATAAAAGTTATACAAAAGTTTATATATGTAACTGTATTTATGTATTTAAAAAAGCTTAAAAATAGCTTCTATGAGAACAGGCACTGATCTTTTTTCAGAGAAGCTGAGAAAAATCATAGGTCTGAGTTTTATTTGGTTTTGTATGTATTACCTGAAAATGTGTGGGGGTTTCTTTGCTTCTTTTAATGACTTATTAATTACACTGTATACATTAAGTAACTATTCAAATACTGTGGAAAAATGCGACATAATAGCATAATAGCCATGGCATGCCCACACCTTTTTGAGTATGATGTGTCAGAAGTGGAATGTTGAGTCAGTGGCAGATCCAACCTACACAGCAGGCCGTCGCCCCACCAATAGAGCTGCTGGAAAAAACACAGTCAGACTTTTCACTGCAAAATGTGATTTTGTTCATCAACACTCACAGCAAAAAGACACAATATCACAAACCTCTCATATTATACTAGACCACAATCCAGACCTCAAGACCTCAATCAACTCCTGTCTGACACACTTCCAATAAAAACATTATAAGCTTCACTAATGTAGTGTTTTCTGCTGTACTTTGCTTTAGATTGCACACAAGGTAATGTTATTGCGTCCATCCCTTGTGGTTTATTGATGACACAATACTATACTGCAAGGGGAACTGTATGGAGGACAATCATGTGCAATATTATGAATGACTAAATTCACAAATTTTCTACAAATGACTTCTCAGCCTGGGGAAAACTCATACAGCACACTTTCAGATTTTGAGTCAAAGCTTTAAAGATCTTAATTTTTTTTTTTTTTTTT
>NTHP01000022.1:899124-915276 GCA_003416845.1 Oplegnathus fasciatus
TTTTTTTTTTGAGCTCAGAATTTCATCGTCCACTGAAATAAGCCTTTTAAGCTAGTAATTGGAAATCAGCATTTGTTTAAACCTGCTTAGAGTGCCGCATGGGTGCGGTTTGGGCACTGCGGTACAATGAGTACCAGAAAATCAAGATAATCATGACATGGTGTTTTGAAAATCTGATACCATAATGGTGGATGCCTTCTTCAACTTCTCTTTAACTAATAATTATTTGAGTAATCGTATTGAAATGTCCCTTTTTTCTGGAGATAAGCTGAGTGGTTAAAATGACTTTTTGCTGCTGTGATTGTAGTGCTGGCTGTGGTAGAACAGGAGCCCTTTGTGTCATTGATTATACTTGGAACCTCCTGAAGAAACAGGTGAGATATTCCTGTCCTAGTACTTTCTGCATATTATCTATCTAAAGTCTCATTTAACAGTAAAAATCCAAGCTGCATTGTGCTGATATGTGTGCTTGTTTTTAGATGATCACTCCAGATTTCAGTATCTACGACTTAGTTCAAAACATGAGAACCCAGAGGCCCTCGTTGGTTCAAACCAAGGTAGTTGCTGTTTTCTTTTTTTTAACAAAGCACCACATGTAACACATTTTCCAACAAGCAGAACCACATTTCATACAATTCTTCATGTCAGTTGCTTCCCTCTATCAAAGATCTTTTGATGATTTGTGTTTCGTGCGTTATGCCCTGGGGCTATGTCACCTAACACAGCAGGTTTTTGTTGTTTAACCTCAGGAACAATATGAGCTAGTCTACAGAACCATCAAGTTGCTGTTTGAGAGATATCTGCAGTTCATGGATGCACAGACCCACAGAAATGAGGTGAGCGACCAGGACCGCTCCCCTGTAGAAACAATGGAAATGTATAATACGTGCTCCACCAACACCAACTGACACGCACAACCATCACAACCAGCAGCAGAAACAGCTGCTGTGGCAGGCTCTCTTGTGGTTTCAGTAACATTGATATAGAATGCAGTCACATGGTCTGAGTGGAAAATAATCAAATTGCAGACTGGGTGATTCAAAAATGAACTGTGAAGGTTGTGTTAACTGCATTACTTGAAGCTAAACACTTATCAAGAAGTTAGTGATTTGTTCAACTGTAAGGGCTTCTAATATTGCACACACCATGATACTAAACATTAGACAATATTCATATTTGCCAAGCATTAATGAAATTATCAAATGCTGTTGTGACTCTCACTCCCCTGTTTAACTGAACAGGTGTCAGTGGTCCCGTCCGCTATCACACCTGACACTGAAAGCGAGCTCATTGATCTGAGTGAGGAGTTGGGTCTGCTGCCACAGTTCCAGCACCTGCTTGATGAGGAGAGGGATGTTTTACCACAGTACCACGCCCCCTTGCCTTCCGCTTCAGAAAATCTCATCGCCTTGAGAGGCAAGGACACGCAGCAACAATGGCACCTTATCCGGACCCTTCCTGATGCTCTGGCCACCACCCAGGACCTGCAGGAGGGACCCAGGACCTCACCCAAACTGGTGCATACAAGCCAGAGAGCCCATTTGGTAGAGGAGAGGATACAGGAGAGCGACGACATACCATCACTGAAGCCTCCACCTTCACCAGCTGTGGCAGCAGCCATTTGTCTGATGGTGGAAGACCCTTACTTTGACATTCCAATGAGCTCCCCTTCATTAGAGGAGGCACCGATGGATTCCATTAAAGATGCCAAACAATGGACAGTTAGTCCCATCCTCAGCACGCCCTCACTGTGTCTGAATGACCAGACTCTGGAGCTTAACTCTCCTGCCTCAGGTAAATAGTCATCCAACAGGGTAGTAGAATTTAATTTAGTAGATATCTGTATTAACTGATGTGCATTTTGTAGGTACTGTTGAAGTTCATACAGATGAGGAGGCACCTCCTCCCCTACCTCAACGAACCCCTGAATCCTATGTACTGGCTGTGGATGCAGGTTGGTGTTCTCAGCATGGATAAAAGATAAAAGAATATAAACCATTAGCCTTTATGAGGCTTACTCTGAGCACATTCCTCACTTCCTTAGGTCTATTGTAGGAATTTCTATTTCACAGTTTCTGATCATCCAATTATACTGTATACATTGAAGCAAGCACACATGGCTTTCCTGTTACATTAATCTTGCTTTGTGCTAACATATCCTGGACTTTAGAGTATATACATGTTATATAACATGTTGTGATTTTGTCTTTCAGAGCACTCAGATCCCTGTGAAAGGTTGATGGTTATCATTCCACCCAATGCTGCTGCTGAGGCTGTCAGGGAGTTGGGAGGTGAGAAAACACAAGTGGAAAATATCTGAAACGTTCTCAAGAAAATTGAATCGAATGCAACTGGATTTTTGGTTTTGTCTGTGTTTTTGTCTGTGTCTGTGTCTTGTTTGACCAGTCTAGCCTGGTCAAACAAGCACGAACTGATGAAGCCTCTTGGATGAGAGGTGAAACGTCTTCACAGACAAAACCAAAAATCCAGTTGCGTTCGATTCAATTTCCTTGAGATAATTATGACCTGGATGAATGAGAATATTCACAGGCTCATCTGAAACGTTCTATTATGCTTTTCTTTTAGCGCCACAAGTCTGAAGATGACTAATACCATTACGTACTTTAATGCAATTATTTATCAAAGTAGGAGTGAGTCTTCTGGCCAGTTGGCGACACTGAGTACAATATCCATAACAAATTATGATACTTATTTCCATATCCCTAGGCAGCCCCCCGTCACCCGTCCCCCCACTTCCAGAGAGAACCCCAGAATCATTTGAGTTGGCTCTTGATCAAGGTGACTTCACAATATCATAAATCACAATCCTTTAAACAATAAACAAAAAAATTAATAATTTTGAATAGAAGGATTTACTTAAAAATGTAATAATGAAATTGAAAATTATTCTTGTTTGCCTTTCAGCTCCTGTGGAGCAGAAGCTGGAGGTCACGCCGGCTGTGAACCTGAACAGAATAGGGATGTCTTCAGAGTGGTCTGGTCACTCAAAGCCAGCTGCCACTGCACCTCAGAATGACACGAAACATTGGACGAGGAGTAAGGTAAGAACAGAGTCTCCTCACTGGCTCATGTGTGACTTCCTGCAAGTTTTTTTTTGTATATTCACACATAATGAAGTCAGCATCTGTTTGACAAACACCTCTGGTCAGCTGAGAATGTGGACGATACATGTGTCACCCAAACCATAAACTGTGAAGTGGTAGCTCAAATAATAGGAGCCTGAAATTTACACTCGAACTAAACGGTTTCTGAAGTCATTCTGTATAAACATACTGTAATATCAAACAATGACAGCGTTATAAATATTACAGCATTAACAACAACATACTTCTCTTTCTTGTAGAGTCTGAGAACAAAAATGACCTTCACAGGTAAGATATTTATAATAACACAATATGTATATGCACTGGCTAATAATTAAGCCAGCTGACAGTGTAACAAATTATGGTATGAAATTATATGATGATGAATTAAAATGTACTGTTGTAACATTTATGTTGTTACCAGATTATGTGCCTTTTTTAACCCATTTAGAGAGACTCAAGATACCATTTTATCTGCCAGTTATTATGTGTGATAATTTGAATAGTGTTGTATTTTCTTGCGATATCTCTAGTACCAGTAACACATCCTGATCTTGCAACAAATACAACTTCAAACCTCCCCCCTTACTGTCCACCTCCGGACCCACTGACTCCTCTGCTGCTTCCTCAAAGTAAGCTCACCAGACTGAATGATGGAATTATGATTAATTAATTAACTAATATTGATTAGCAATTAACAAAGGGATAATCAAAGGGAAATCCACAAACATTTCTGTCTATGTCATTTCAAGAGAAGGTGTACAAATGTGTAAAATCATAACATACGCACACCCAAACACAAAAATCACAAGTGAATCTCCTGTTCTATAATAAGAAATTAGAAGTCGCTGTTGATTATTTTTGGTTGTGCAGCTGAGGAGAGCCTGACTCCTCCCCTTCCTGACAGAACGCCTGAGTCCTTCATCCTCACCACAGAAGAGAGTGAGTGTATCATTGCCTCCTTATAACACAGCTTAGCTCGCGCAGCAGTACCTGTTGTCTAAGTGAAGTGCTCTTTTCCAGCAGTTCACGAGACAACCGCCCTCTGCCCGCAGCCCTTAGAAACGACACAGCCCTCGTCGAGGGTAGGCCTGTCATCTGAGTGGGATGGCACCTCTCAGCCCAAGAAGTTCCTCGATGTTGTTATGAGCAGGAGTAAGGTAATGACTATCAAAAGTGGGGGCTATTACTGTCGTCATGAAAACAGACAGCGCACAAAAGAGTGACGGTGACTGACTCATTCTCTTATACTCCCCTTAGTGCTTTTCCATTCAGTGTTAACATGAGGTTTCCATTTGGTAGGACATTAACATTTTCCTTTCAATTGTTCATCCTAGAGTGTTCGAGCTAGAAGTTCAAAGCAAGGTAAGCTATTTTATCTCATGAGTGAAGACTTCCTCTTCTGCTTTCATTTTACTTGAAACTTTTACCTGGCAGTTACAGGTTAAAGCTAGCAATATTCTATTTTTCTCTTAAATATATATCCTATTATATATTCCATGAAAAGACCAAAAGCAACCACATGCTAGTCTCTTAATACCCCCAGTTCTACTGAAGATTTAAATATTTAAAAACAAATATAAGCTTTCGTTTTTAAAAAGGGATAAATAATCTCCCAAAACAGCTGGGCACTGTAGCTTTTATGTAACATTACTCAAGCAGGAGTGAATAGTGCATTTGTTGGGGACTATTTTCAGTCACAGATTTGATGCGCTAGTGAGTGTTACAGTGCTCATGTTCAGCGTAATGAAGGACAATGTCAGTGCAATGATGTGGGTCAAATATGTGTTTTTAGACAACATGGCAGGCGTTTTCCTGGGATTTGTTGACAATCCATTAAAGTAGCAGTTTAGGTCAGTGACCAAATGTTTTTTTTGTTGACTGTAATCCACCAGTTCATGACATTTTACAAGGTTGCATTGTGCTGTTTGTTGAGTACATACAGCAGCATGCAGGTTAAAATGAGTCTTTAAAAGTACCCATCTTTACCACTGGGAGGCATCCTTTACCAAAACAAGATATGAAAGCTTGATTGGTAAAATGCAAGGTTCGCTGTTGTCTTGTTCATGATTTATCTAAAACATTTGTGCCTATATCAGGGATAGTTTATCATTGTTTATCACTGTGTTTCTGCTGCAGAGCCCCTCACTGTGGTTCAACAGCTCGCTCCACCTCCTGTGGTCGTGGCTGGAGGAGGAAGTGGTGAGTTGTTTCAGACATTAAAGGGGCTGTACACTACACAGTAGCCTCTTTCACAAACACAGTTAATATTAGAGACACATATACTTGTTATTAATGTATAGAAGAACCTGTCATATAAATAATGTTCAACAACATACAGTACATCACACATCTAAGGCTGTGGTGATTACAAATAATAATAATTGATAATACATTATTCTTTCTCACAAAAGCCTTGATGTAACAAGCACATTGAGATAGAAAAGGGTTGTCGGGGCATTTTCAAATGCAGCAAACAATTTCATTTCCTATCTGCTTCTGTGTTCATCAGCACAAGTGGGACAGCATGATGCGAACCGCAGGCCCTCCCTGAACACTGAGACATCAGGAAACAAATCAGACAAAGGCAACGAGAAGGGCATGTCTAGAACAAGGGTAACACAAGAGCTACAAACAACTGGTTCATAGTTAGAAGGAAAATTGTGAAAGTGCAGCCAACTAAATCTGTTTTTGTTTCCTTTGTCCAGAGTCTGAAGTTTTTTAGACACAAACAGAAACGTAAGTGATGCTCATTTAAATTTAAGCTCAATAAATGCACTGATGTCTATAAGAAAAGTAGGACTAACATGTTTAAAAACTATATTCTCAGCTAAATTTGCCCCTCCACCACCTCCCACTCAACCTGGAACACCACCTCCATCAAATGGGGCCTCATCTTCAGTGTTCAAATTTGGTAGGCCTGCGTCTACTTCAATATGACATTAACATATTATAAAATATTACAACTACATTTTTATGGCATCATCTTCATCTTCCACAGGGTTTGGGAACCGTTTTGGGAAGCCAAAAGGCCCCAGGAGTTACCCGGAGACCTGGGTTTGAGGCTGTCGCTCCTCTCCAAACATCAAAAATGGATCTAATGATGATCATCATGACACATTGCATCGCTAAAGGACTTGGGACAGTTGGAAGTTTATTACGAGTATCCCTTGAAGATACTGAAGATCAAATACAGTGGGCCTGAAAAGCACTGAAGGCCGCTTCTCTTTGTCTCGCACAGCACAGTAGCACCCTCAGCAGAGAACAGGAAGTGCCTTGTTATAGATCTGGTGCATTTTGTACTATATATCAACTGAGGTTGATTTTAATTATTGCTCAGTGACTCACTGAACATGGACAGCCACATGACACCGTGACTTGAATGTTTAATCAAAAACTCTTTTGTCTTTACAATAATTTGCTTGAAGAAGTGAGCAGTCTGCAGTGAGAAGTTTTACACTTCTTGTTTTAATGCGCAAGGCAACGCTGTTATATTTAGTTATGTGTGTGTGTGTTTGTGCTTTTGGCATGAAGTAACAAAAAACGGGTATAACATTGCATCTAGTTCATTTTTTCTGTTATAAAGACAACAGACTTTACATCATTCAGTGTACCATGCGCGTCACGTAGTTTTGTTTCTATGCCATAACACATCTGTAGTTTTTAAATGTTTTTAAAAGCATCATATTTTAAAAGGATCATCAACATCTTGAAAAGGATATCGCATATTGAATATGCACATGATGCAACTGTACAGTCAAACTGTGTTACATACACTGGTTACACACAAAATTATTTATTAAAAAATATAGAAAGTCTATGCATTCTCATTGTGTTGGTTTTTTTTTCTACTTAACAAGACTGAATCATATTGATACCAGATCTATCACCCAGGAAACTGACAAAAATGGTTAAAAACGTCTCGGTACAAACATTAACAACAGCGATCGTTGCCTCTAGAACACAGAGCTTCACAACAAATATGACAAACGGCTGATGTGACAGTTATGTAACTGTCAGTTTATTTCTACGTTGAGCTAATAAGTCAAGACCCTTTGACTGCCATATTTCAGACAACCAAAAATAACCATTCTGCTTCCTGAATAGTATCTAGTACGTATGAAATTATTTCCAACAACACTATGCTGTAGTAATTGTTTGCTTCCAGGTGACATGCAGATGTAGAAATCAAAAAGCATCATGTGAGCATCATATAAATAAATAAAAAAACAGGATGCGCTATGGCTGCTTGCCCCATTTTACCATCCTACTCATCGACAAATAAACCTCACAGTTTTAAATGAGGCTAACCGTATACAGTACAAGGCACTAAGACGTAGTCAGTGGTAGAGCAAAGGCAGTATCACATCATCACTTCCTTTATAGAAGACTACAGAATGAAGGCCTCTGTGAGGTTCAGACGAACTGTAAATCTCATACTCTGATCTGAAAATTCGGGTGACCAATGTCCAAAGTGACGATATCTTAGGACACATTATTTTAAAAGAAAGTTCAGTCTTGGACAATTTTGTATAGTAGGAGGCCTTGTTATTTCAGACTTCACTGGAACTGGAACTATGAGAGAAACCAAAAGGCATTCGCAGTATAAATCCACACAATTACACTTAGAAAACCACAGTAACCCTCTACAATGGTGCCTTCATCAACCCAGTGACATTACCAGCTAAAACTACAGGTGAGAATGAATTCAAATCAAATGAAAAATGACTCGAGTGCACTGACAGCATTCACATATTCCCAGCTACAACAACAGCAACATAATATTTACATACCAAGTTCTGAAGACACACTCCACACCTGAAGAAAAGATTCAGACAACTATTGCTACAGTAAGAGCAATAGCCGTAATTCCTTCGCCATTCAGAGGCGCTCCTAATTACATAATAATCGTACATATTCATCACTGATTATAAACCTGTGTTCATATGTTGAGCTCAATCTTAAGAAAATAAATAAAAATATCAAAAACAGTATCAACAGTAAGAAAAGGGGCACTGTATAAAATGGCATTTAAATAAAGAATTACGCAACGTATAAAGCTGACAAAAAGGTTTGAAGTGCTTGTACTTTAAATAAATAATTGCATGCCCCTAAATCTCAGACCAAAGGAAAATGTATCTTCTTTAATTTAAAAGAAACATTTAAAAGGTTTTTCAAAACAAAAGACTACTCATTTTGATTATCCTTTGTGTACTGGCTGTGACCGATCCAGGAAATCCAATATGTGCCAAGCTTTTGACATAAATGGCAAAGGCCCAACTGACAATGTCCTCAATCTATGAAACTTAAGTCAGCTGTATCGTCTGAGTGAGGTTAGTCTATATGCCTCTGTCACTGAAATGAACAAGACAGTATAATGTCAGTATCATGCTTCTAGAGTAATCATATATGAAGTAAGTAAATCATTCAACCTGCACAACAGAAACTGCCACAGACCTCCATCTCCCATGAAATAGCTCTGCTCAGAAACAGCTGAGCCTTGAGCATAAATTAAAAATGTGTCTCTTACAGTAAGTGTGGCAACTTATATTGTCAGTCTAAAAATAAAAAGTTTCTTTACATGATACGCACCTTTTGAGTGAGACAGTGGAAAGTTCCAGTAAAGGTGCTATCAAATAAAAAATAAAATGTGTTACATAGTCCCATTAAACAGTATACTTTGGCTGAAAGAAAACAAGCATCTGGGAACATTTAAAGATTAAAAAAGTGTGAAGAATAATTTAAGTTGAAAGGCTTCCTGATTGACAAACAATGTCAGTCTACAATTCCTTCACATACGCTCCCCCCACAGTGGGCAGAAAGAGAGATTGTGGGGGGTTCATTTAGGGAACTGTGCAGTGTGGCCGATAGCTTTTGGAAGGGTGGGCTCTTTTGAAGGTGTACATCCAGAGTGGACTGGTTCCAAGGAGAGGTGGGGATCCTGGTATGTTGGGGGCAAGTGAGCAGATTTGGTGGGCTGTGGAGGGGCTGGCTGAGGCTCCTGGGGAGGTGTTGCTGGCCTCTGGAACTCGGGTTCTTCAGTCTTGGCCACCCCACCTTGGGTGCTGTCTCCCTGTGGTCGTGCACAGGGGGTTACAGTGGCGTCGGGCCTGGCAGGGGAGGAAAAAGAGACTCGGCCCGAGGTGGGGCTGAGATCATTTGGCCGCTGCTCCTCCTCCTTGTTCTTCTCCTCTGGATGGTACTGTTTGAGGCGGATGTGCCAGGCCAGGCTGCAGACTGCAGACACCGTCTTAAACTGGTGGATGACGTTCCTTGGGATGAAGTAAATGTCGTCGTCGCAGAGCTGGACGCGGACATAGCGGATGCCTTCCCTCCTCAGCTGGTTGAGCTTGGCATCGTCCACCCACTGGACACACTGCATGGAGACACACAGTGGTTTTAGCGGTATATGCTATTGTACTTGTATTGTTATAATCAAACAAAAAGATCCGTGATATGACTATGATTACTACATGATTATTTATGAGTTCTCACCTGAGACACTGGGGGCTCATACAGATCCAGCTGCAGTCTCTGGACAACTTCGTTGAAGTCCCCAGCTTGGAAACAAACTACATCTTTGGTTATCCGAGGTCGGTTACTCCTGTGACATGTCACAAAAAACACATAAAACACACAGATAGGTTAATACTCCTTCCTCATCAGATACCATTATGTTATTAAGAACATTCATGACTATTAACCAACATTTTTTTTATTAAAGCATATCAAAAGACAGTCACCATTCTCCGAAGTGTACTGCCTTTAGTACCCCCACAGCAGCAGTGCTCTGCCAGTCAAAACTCTGGCCTACATGGTCAGCATGGGCCTTCGTCCGGTCCTCAAACAGAACCTCTCTGGGTTCACTGGCCCTTGGCAGGTAGTGTAGATTTTTTATCTCATTCATGGACCTTGACAAAAAGATATGAGAGACAGGATTTCAGTCTGCATCACGTCTCAACTCATAATCCCAACTGTTTCCCCTTATATTTCCATAACAATTACTTTTCTATCATATGTATATATATTTCCTTTGTACCTGCGTCTTTTGAAAGGCGACTTGGGCATGTCAGCGGTGGGCACCATTTGTTCTCCAGGTCGCACCCACATGATGGGCCCATCGTCACTCTGAGAGCGACAGTCCAGCTTCAGACTGGAGAGGCTTCCCCACGGCAGGGTCATCTGTGGTGATGCACACACACACACACATTCACACACACACACAGCTGTGAGTTTTAGCTTTATGGTATTCAAGCAAATTTCCAGCACCAAGCCGAAAGCGTGCTCCCACTTCACCTCATCACGTTGTTCTAATCTCAGGAGTTGTAATATTAAATCAGATCATATGTTTGTGATGCAACTGATGAAAAACTTAATTACAAGCCACCGTATAATGACAAAATACTGTATGTGATTTAGTTTGTGTTTACATATTTTTTTATGAAAAGTACAACAGATTGAACAGATGTTACAGCAATAACAAAGCATCAGCGATGGAGTTATTATGGAGTGGTGTGCTTGTACTTCTTAATGAGCTTCCTGTGAGAAACACACTGTATTCAGCATATTAAGTGTGAGGTCTAGAGGACGATGCACAGGTTACAGATGTCAGAGCAAAGTCAGAGTCAGAGCAAAAACATGTTGCACCTGCTGTGACTGCCATGACGTGGTTCAGTACACAAGGCTTTATCAGGCCTGAAATTACACAACTTTATTGTTGTGTGAGCCAGAGTACAAACTTCTTCCCCAATATGAGGATTATTGAGAATATTGATAAAAAAAATAAACCTTCCTCTCACCTTGAGAAAGGGTGATTCCTCCAGCATGTCAAGGAACTCTGGGAAATAGTCTCCAACTTCCTCATCCACGGCTCCCACCAGGCTGATCTGCCTCATGGGTCCGGACCGATACGTTCCTGAACAGTAAGTCCGGCTCACCTAGGACAGGACAAACAGCTCATGTCATTTAGTGTGTCCCATCCGGTACTGCACACCAATTGTATACAGTATATACTATATACTAATTGTCTTAGTATACAGTTTTTACTGTTAGTATACACAAAAAAACTACATAATCAGGGTGTTTTTAGTATGTATACAACTGTTTTGAGTTTTTACTTTTCCTGTGTGAACACACTGCATACTCAAAGCCTGCATAGATTTAGTAAGTAGTATGTAAATGAGTCACAGCTCTCGCCAGTTATTCGACTGCCTTCGCCTCTGCTGTAGACATATATACAGAACAAGATATAATGCTATACCGAAACTTCCTCACTTCCTTGAGTGTTCGTCACTGTTCGAATTTGAGCAAAACAAATTTACTGCTCCAAGGAAGCAGTATGTAACCAACAATATTATGTTTGTCCGACATAATCCTTCAAGCTAGAGGTTGAATTTGCACTCTCGCACCACAAGTTAATGGATGTGAAGAAGCTACAGCAGCAGGCCATGCCTGACGGATCCTTTTTACTCTGTGTGGAAAATCCCTCTCACCTGTCACCTGGCAGCGAGTGTGACCCCACCTCAATATCCACAGAATGGGAAAATCCATACACAGTCACACTGATGGATTCTTTACACGCTTATGAGTGTGTCTTGCAGAGAAGCTGCAGACCACAGCCTGTGAGTTTTATACTATTATATGTAGATTTCTTTTTTACCAATGAACTCACAGCTACCAAGCTGCAGGTAACTGCACAGAAAATATGCCAGACTGTGATCATTGAATCAAAAGGTTTGTAATGTTTACTATCCAACAGTATGCAGTTTTATGTACAGCACCGACCCAGTAAAGTGCAGTATAACAACAAAGTATTTTCGTGCAATTTAATTAAATCAATTTATTCTCTGGACTCTCCCGTGGTGAAATGATCAACATGGGTCTACTTTCTCTGTATAAACAGAAACCCGCTGAGCTCTCTGTGTGCTCTGCAGATCTAACATCACACCCGCAGACAACACGCCTCATTCTTTCTCCTCTCTGCCGTCTTCCTCAAGCAGTGAGAGGAGGTATAATCCTGCATGGACCAAAAGCGACTTTATTAGATCTGTCTTAAGAACACGGACACCACACTTGGCACCAGCACATGTTTTTAGACTGAACAATAGCGCACTTTGGACTGAGTTAACTGCTGTGTGGCAAACATGTACCTGAGCTCATTCATGACTGTGGGACGGCCCTGGCCTTTGACTTACTGCACGTCTATAATACAGTCATTGTCCCCAGCAGTCACTGCACTGCTGGGGACTTATTTTGATGTCCTAGACGCGCGGCAGTCTGCTAATTTTGTTCTACATACGTCATTTCAGCCACTATTATACAAGGCTCTAATTTACTCATTTATATATTTTTTTAGTTTCTTAATTTAAATGAATTATGTTTTATATCAGTAATATAAAAAGGTGACCAAAATCCCTATTCCTTAAATTTAGATTTTGTTGTCTAAAAAGTCTCTCTGTTACGCCTCTCACATTACAACATGAGGTTTGACTATAAATGACTGGCTACAACTTAAGTTAAGAATTAAGTTTAATACAATATAATTTCTATGCGAGGACATGCTATTCTATGCCACTGCACTCTTGTTTACTTTACCAGCTATCTGAAAACTAATCTAACATCTAGTGAGCTGCTCACAATATTTTATGATTTAGACTAGAGTTGAAGTGATTATTCTATTAATTGATTGACAAAAAATTAAATACCAACGATTCTGAGAATTGAGATAAGGATAGGATAAAGATAAAGTTTTTTTAAGCATCAAAAAAGTTCTCTGACTCCAACTTTTCACATGTGAACAGACTTCTATGATAGTAATCTGAATCTGAAGCTGATCGAGCTGATCGAGAACAACACCAAATGACCACTGCTTTCTTCTCAGGCTATGATATATGAATTGGGTTGAGATAAAGTAGCAAGATTTTGTCGAGTGCAATGCCAAAACCTTTGATAAAGCCACGAAGACCACTTGCCTTTTCACATACCTGAGAGTGAAAGTTGGCAATAGTGGTGGTCTCGATGTCTTTCTTGCCCAGTATCTCCATTTTGACTGGTGTGTTGGGGAAGTTGAAGGCAAAGTAGTCCAGGAAGTCAGGTAGGTAGGCGGCTGCACTGTGCACCACTGCCAAGGCATAAGAGGCTGCCCCTCTGGGCTTCTCAGCAAAGGCCAACTCCAGAAACTCCTGGGCAAAGCACTCCATCTCAGCCGGGCTGAGACAAGCCAACTCATCAGCATAGGCGTGCAGAACTGACCCCCCACCATTGGCTTGCCGTTCCTCATGCATGAAACGCCCGCACCAGGTGCCTGTTTGGAGGCAGGAGCTGCGGATGTAGTGGTCTTGGTGGGAGAGGAAGGGGACGTGTCCCAGCTTAAGAGCGTGGAGGTAGGGTTGGTGGTTGTCGGCGGCATCTCTGCCAGGCTGCCGATTGCTTTCGTGCTTCATGGTGCCAGGCAGAGGCGGATCAGGGCAAATGGGCAGAGCAAGATCTGCTCCAAGCCCTGAACAGACAGTCTGAACCGCTTTGTTGTGCATGTATCGGACCTTCTTGGCACTGTGCTCATCCTCGCGGTGCTTCTTCTTCTTCTTTTTCTTCCTCAGGAGATACTCCTCCAGTGTTAGGGACTTAACGTTCTCATTGTGGGGTCTTGGCTCTACAGGCACAGGAATAAATAAAAGTCAGAGTGGCAGGGTACATGTAGAGGGTGGAGGGGGAGCTGAATTTTCACCCAAGGCCCTGTTGAACACTACATCTGATTATTTTCTATTATTATACATTATTGTACAGGAGCCACCATACTTATCTATTGTCATGCACCCTCAAAAGACCACCAATTATAGCCTATCTATTTAGCTCTTTATAACTGCACTAATGTACAGTGTCTCCTGTAAGATGGCAGGTAAAAGTTGCAGAGGAGACTGAAATCTGCTTTGAACAAAATACTAATTTTACATACTGTGTTTTCACATTTTACATAAGTGAGTGGAAATTGTAAACCTCTTGCAACTTGTCAAAGACTTGTGCAGGTCCCTGGAGACCACTTTGGGAACGATTACATATATATATTCTTAGCATTTCCCCTTTTTGTATCTGCATAAAATAATAAAACTCACCCTTCTTCTTCTTCAGTTCAGCGTGTTTCACATTTGCCTCGGTGTTTTCCTTCTTGAGCTTCAGCTTCAGGTCTTTATCCCTGTGCTTTTCCTTGAAATCCTGGGGCTTGGCCTTGACCATTTTGAGAGGCGTGAAAGTGAAGAGCGCAGGTGGCTCCGGGGGCACCGCTCGCTTCTTCGGCAGCTGCTCCGGCACCTTCCGCGGAGCAGGAGGAGGCAAAGCCGGCTGCAGGTTCTTCTTTGCGCCGTTGGCGAGGCTGTGACTGTGGTGATGGTGGTGGTGATGGTGGTGGTGGCTGTGCTTGTGGCTGTGCAGGACATGCTTCTCTGCGCTGAAGTTGTGGGGTTTGGGGTTTTGCTGCAGCTGATGCGGCTGGTGGGTCCGGTGCTCAGCGTGTTGGTGGTGATGGAGCTTCACTTTCTTCGCTTCTTTCTCAGACCTCTCCCGTTTGTCAGCTGGCGGCGACAGGTCCCTCTTCTTCTTCTTCTTCTTCCTCTCTTTAATGAATCTATCAAGACTATCCCTTAGCCTTTCTTCTTCTACTTTCGCACGGAGCAAGTCGACTTGAGCTGCCATCTTTGCACGTACAGTACATTTAAAGGACTCTGGATGCCTACTGCGCAGGTCCCCGAAAAATTGTAGTCGTTTTGCTGTTCATATGTAGTTCATGTCAATGTTTTGGGTCTGTTGCGCACGCGTAACGCACGGAGCAGTGGGTTTTGTAGTTTGTTGATGTTGCAAAGCTGCACGGGAGTTGGAGTGTATGCTGTACTGAATGCGTGCGGCTCTGCACGCACTCACTTCTGATCGGCTGACGTCATGGTTAATTTAATCTCAGCCACGAGAGGCAGTGCTGCACCCTTTAGTGTTATCAACACTACTGTTAAAAACCAACACTTTCATCCAACCTCACTATAATATACTGATGTACTGCAGGGACCAATCAAGGCTGGCTTGTGTTAAAGGACAAGTTCTGTTAGGTCCCCATCTAAACACTGAAACAGGTTTTGCTTGCTGTAATTTATTCTACTTGTTTATTCTGGTCATTAAGAGATCTCCTCATAGTGTGCTTTCAGTGTCAGTGATGTGGACAAAATCAAAAGTCCTCTTTCTGTGCAGAAATGTTTTTCTGCAGGAGGCTTCAGTAGTCTGAAGTAGACATCTTTCAGATGTTACAGTCTTTTTAGTACAAAATTCCTGCTTTATGTTACTTTCCCCCCACCGCAGCTGAACGCAGAAACACTTTCTGGGGAGACACGAAGGGGAAATTCTGTTAATGACCAGCAGTGGTGTAAGAAGCATTCAGGTCCTTTATTTAAATAAAAGTAGAAATATCATGGTCTAAAAAAAAAACTAAATTACGAGTAAATGTCCTGAACTCAAAGTGTTATTTAAGTACAAGCACAGAAGCAAATGCAAAATGTACTTAAAAGTATAACAAGTAAAAGTATGCAGAATGGGTCCTTTTAAAGTGTTATTATAGGTAACACTTTATTTTGATGGTCCATCTGGTGACACTCTACAAGTTATCATGTCAACAGTGTATCAGCTGACATTCAACAACACTGTTTCAGCAGACAAGTAACATGCATTCAAGTCACTGCCAGTAGACTAAGAGGTGCATTTCAAGTGTTGATCTACAGATTTTACAAAAAGTATCTGTCGACTGTTAATATGTTTTTTGCAACCGGTTATTAACTAATATTTAACTAACCATCTGTAGATTGTGTCAGCGTCTTCTAAATTGACTATCAACTACTCAAAATCAATCTGTCTGTTGAGAGGGTTAGGGTTAACCCTGACCCCAACCCTAACCCAAATGGTTAATATGTCTGTTGCATATAATTAGAGGATGAATGTATGTGTTCTGTTGACAGGTTATAGACTTTCTACTGTTCTCAACTGTTTTTCACTTTAATTGGATAGTCCTAACACA
>NTHP01000022.1:915369-996338 GCA_003416845.1 Oplegnathus fasciatus
GTCTACAAACGCTTAGAGGAGAACACCTTCTAATAGTCTGCTGATAGTCGTTTATAGATAACAATCAACAGATAAGCAACAGTTGACTATCTGTTGATCATGACCCAATCTTTGATCCAATCTTTAGTTGACCATCAACAGCTTATGAACAGATAGTAAACAAAAGATTTAGTAGTTTCAGTGTCGTTGAATGTCAGTTTATACACTGTTGACATACTACTGAATAACTACTGATACATTTTAGTGTCAACAGATGGACTATCAAAATAAAGTGTTACCTTATTTTATTATACTGTAGAATATTATATTATTTGGTTTTTATCACTAACAAATACATGTAAGAGCATTTAAATGTTGCAGTTTGTCAGTGTGGAGCCAATTTTAAATACTTTGTATACTACGGGGTAGATTAGTAGTACAGTACTGCAATAAATATCATACAAGCATCATATGGAAAAAGTAACTAGTTATTGGTGTCACATAAATGTAGGGGAGTAAAAAGTAAAATATTTCCCTCTAAGTTGTTGTGGAGTAGAAGCATAAAGTAGCAGAAAATGGAAATATTCAAGTAAAGTACAAGTAAATGTACTTAGTTACATTACACCAGTGATGACCAGTATAAACAAGTAGAGGGTGGCATCTGTGGTGGCAGTTAAAGAAGTTTAAAAACTCTAATATTGCAGCGGCACACCCACCAATATCAACTGCATATGAGGCAGAAAGGAACTCGTGAACAGGCCTATGATTGTTTTACCACAGAGAAGTACAGGATCAATAGGATATACTTGATCAATATCACCTGCTTCCCTAAATCCACGAAAAAATGAAAATAGCTCAGTCGTGTTTATTCAGTAAACCTTTATTTATCAGTGCATGAACAGAAGGCCATGACCAGATTATTTCTTTTCACCCATTTTATGTCATTTCCTCTCACTTCCCTTAAAAAAATAATGAAACGATTTACAGAGGATTTTTTTTTCTGCATGAAGGCAAATATTTATACAGGTGCTGTACAATTTATAAACATTTACAACTACCATGATGTCAAAACTAAAAGACTTCTTTTTTTATATATATGTTGGAGCAATGCAAGGCCACAGTATCATACATGGTAATGGCATGAACAGTAGATAATACAGTAGCCCATCATATCAACAATAAAGTGGACAATAAATTAGTAGGTGGTCTCACAGACCCATAGATGTTACTTCTGTACATCCTTAAACAGGCTGATGAGGCTCAAGTTGGTGTTAGAGACTAGTTTGTGAATTGCAGTTTATGAACCACTAGATGTCTCTGCACTCCACAGTAGCAACACTGAAACGACACTAAATTTTGTCTTCAGAGCGTGATCCCATATTGTCATCTGGGACTTCAGTCCCTGTTTGATTAAATTGGATAAACTTTATAGAGTAATTTCAAACAGGACTCCCAAAAGAAGCAGTAAAAGCCACTTTCACATTATAAGCACTGTGTGCACAACCACCAAAGAGCAGCATTTTGTGATGACTGTCCCTCCTTTTGTGGGCAATTAACTGCATTCTTTGGGAGTCCGGCTTTATTTAGAGCACAAACACAAAAAGCCATGATCTGACAATTAAGCAATAATGTACACACTATTTTTTCTCACATTAAGGGTCATGTACTAAATAAGATTGATCAAAAATAGATTTGGAGGTTAGAACGAGGAAAAACGATATGTTTTTGTGCCTACATTTATGATGATAAAAATACAAATATCTCTCAAAGTTTTAGTAAGCTGAAGGCAGAGGTCTCTTCTTCTTACAATCAAGCTCTGTTAATTCAACTCATCTAAATTATGTGTCAATATATGTGTAGTCACTTTGTTAAATAATATTTTGGATTAAGTATAGTCGATGCTACAGCGATATCTAAAATACATAGGCCTACCAGTCAGCTTGTATACATACACACATAGCCAGAGGACCTAAAATACAGAACTGCAAACAGTAGACAACATTATGAATCAGGCTTGCATGACTGTTTACAGACCATGAAATCTTAGAAATAGAATGTATAGATTTTATATATGTGTTAGTATTTTAGATGGTGATGCTTATCTACACATTCTATTTCTATCATCAAGTCCACATCAAAAGTGAAATGACTCAGAATGGATATGTGTACTAACAGTTTTGTTTACATATAATTTCAATAAATTACATTATGCTTTATTATTAACACACATGTAACAAACATTAGAACTATAACCACAAGTATCTGGTCTGCTGATTGATGCATATAAAGCTCCGGGGTAGTCTGTCCACCCTCTGATAAGCTAATTGAATGGTTCAGAGTGAATACAGTCACACGTACAGTTCACAACCCTCGTCGGGCTCTCAAAAAACAGACAGTAAATGACTTAGAAGACATGCCGTCACCTTTTGCAGCCGGGTTTAAGAGAAACTCACCAGCCTCACTTTTTAGTACATCCATCAGTGACAGCAACTGTGAATCAATCTCGCCAGGAAGAAAAGCTGAGTGATTGCATGAACATGTCTTAAACCTTCAAAGTGACAAAAAAAAAGAAGGATCCTTCATCGAGGCGGGTAGACAGGGAGAACAGTTCATCTCATTACCGCACAAACACACAAAGTCTCACAGTGAGTGCAATACGGAGCAGCTTCTTTATAACCGGAGTCCCTGATTGGCACAAAATAGACTTCAGTGTCGCATCCAAAAAGCACACTCGGAACCAACACGTGTCCGCGCATCATCATCGTACAGTACAAATACTCATGTAGGTACAAGCACGCATGTCAGATCAGACATCAGCAGCTTGATGCAAACTGACCGAGGCAAACTGGGTGAAAAAAATAAAAAAAATCACAAGCAATGAGAAGCTATGTTGCTGGTTACACAGTGATCTGCTTTGTCCGAGACTGCTAAAAAAAAAAAAAAATCCTTCCATTTTGAATGTCCATCTTTCAGAGGCTCAGATTTCTCTTAATGTACGCAGAGAGTTCTGGGAGGATATCAGATATCTGCGTATGTTGTGTCCGCCTGGGACTGGATCTTGGCAGAACTGGGAACTTTCCATGGACCAGGGGTGATAGGAGCCTTCTTGCTGGTAGTGGTCCCATTGCAGCTGGGGTCCTGGATGCTACTGCTCGAACCTCTGGGGTCCTTTCTATTCACTTCTTCAGTTGGCCCATGGTACTTGCTTTCCCGATATTCCTTATCCCCCTTCTCTCTTCCACTTCTCCGGCTCAGGGTGCCGTTATCAGCATCCGATCCGGCCCTCTCCCTGTGCATTTGGGAATGGGATTTTTGTGCCGCTGCCTCTTGCTCAGCCCTTTTGTTCTTCTTGTGGCGTTCACTGGTACCAAAACTTCTGTCTCCACTCTCTGTAGCCCCCTTCTCCTGCCAGTAGGCTACATCCTCCTCCTTGTACCTCCAGTCCTTCCCATCTCCATAGGCAATGCTGGGCTGTTGGCCAGCTGGACGCCTGGGACTCTGGGGCTCTACCAGGTTCTTCAAAGGCACAGCAGGGTCATGTTCCCTCTTGGAGCTCTTCCTGGGGCTAGAGGAGCGGTGGTCTCTCTGCCCTTGGGCTTTCCTCTCTTTGCTCATATCCTCCAGGGATCCGCTGTGGCCTCGCTCGGTTTTTCTGGGGCTCGGAGAGCGCTCTACATGATCTGCCCAGCCATCAGTGGCTCTCTTGGGACTAGCAGGCTTGGAGTCACTCCTGCTTGGTTTTCTGGTCTGGGTGCTGGGGCTGGTGGTACGCTTATGGCTGTGGTGAGGGAGCTGCTGTCCTCTTGATCTGTTAGCCTGCCTACCGTATTCCTGCCCAGCGCCAGGGGACCCAGATGCCCTGGGATCCCCCCCGGAGAATTCATCAGGGGCGGTTGTTTTGGGTGAAGATGGGGACAGTTCCGAGGTAGAGAGGGAGACAGAGGATGGAGAGGCTGGACATGACTGCCCGTCAGATACAGAAAGTCTGGGAAAGCTTGAGGTTGGAATGGTTACTTTGTCCTTCGAACCTGAGAAACAAGCAGTGGAGAGTAAGAAAAGGTTCTAGCTGAGCAAAAATGTACCCTAAGGAACTGCATACACTAAAATATCCCTTATATGGGATATTTCACACATTCAACACAAAATAAAGACAATTTAACATGCAACAGAAGCAGAATATCCTCACATTGTGAAAAAAATATGTTTTCCACCTTGCTCACTTTCTGTAATAACCCTCTGTAATATCCCTCTAAATATTTGCCTTGTTTGAGATATGTATCAGTCGACGACATAGCCATCAATGGAAAAGGTGCTAGCGTTCACCCAGCACTGACGTTTCAATTTCCCACCGAGCTGATAAGAATTGCACAGCTGTGACTGAGAGCAGATATATGCAGCAGAAAACCAGAGAGAGAAAAAGAAGAGTGATGGACTTTGTGGTGCTGAAATGAGCTTTTGGATTTCTAGGAGCAACAACTCATAGAAATTCATTCTCATGTGGTCTTTGGATTGAAAGGTTGATGCCAGTGAATGCACACAGATCCTTTTACCACTTGTCACTCCCTGATCAATATCTAGTTAAGGACTTTTTTCTCCAGGTCTCCACCTTCATTCACGCTCAGGATGAGGTGTGTGTTCAGTGGCATCCCAGGTTTTGTAATACCCTTCAAAAATAACTTGCGGGGCTCTGAAGCCTCCCAGCGCTCCTGCAGGTCTGTTCGTTCTTCTAGGACTCACTGCTTTGGCTCAGCCCTCCAGGGGAAGAGTAACTCTGCTTGTGATACATTGAGTGTTTACTGAGTCACAGGTAACTGATCTATTTCAGATTGTTCATGGGGATGAAGGAAGGGACAGAGAACGACACTTAAATCTGGGAGATGAATCACTTTGAAAGGAGAGGTCAAAGGCAAAAGTAGGAGGAGTACAAGGTTTACCAAGGTTATTAGGGACAGACCAAGAAAAGCAGTGAGGCCTTTAGTGAAGCTCTGGTTTCATGTAGAAGCACAGGGTGGAAGAAGAGTTCAGACCTATAGGAGGAAAAGATAAATAGGTAGAAATAGACAGCCGTGCCGGTGCAGAAAACAGGAGCAGATAAAAAGCACACGAGCTAAGGTCAAGATAGAAGTAGTGAGACAGAATGAGAGGAGAGAAAGGTCAAGAGAGAAGCTCGCAACACATGCATGAGAATAAAGAAACTCAGCACCCTGCTATCGAGCATATCCATACAAAAGCTTCTATATATGTATGGTTAATATGCTATTGCGTAGATCTATATGCAGTGGCAACAATGTGTGTACATGCATGCAGCTCTCAGCAGGCACTCACTGTGATCCGGGACCAGGCCCTGGCCCGGTCGAAGCAGCAGGTGAACTTTGCTGCCTCCTGCTTGGATCAGCTCAATAGCCCGAGTGTGTGTGATGCCCTGCGTGGCCTCGCCGTTGATCTCCACGATCTGATCTCCAACCTGTGATGCAGACATAGTCCATTCTTTACATGTCACAAGCAGAGGGGCTTTCCTGAATTTACTAAACAAGAGCAAGTGCAGTTACTGTTGAGACCAGAGGTTTTCAAACTGTGAGGCACGCCTCCCCTCCCCTGGGAGCGCAGTGGGAGAGAAGTGAGGCAAAAATACTGCGTGAGGTGAAAGGGACAGGTGCATGCTGGTGTTCTAAAAACAACAGGTAGTTAGTTATTGTCATTTGGCTCGCTAATTCAGCCCGATTGCCAACACAATCTGTGACAGGTCATGGAGGCACTTAAGGTACCCTCAGCGCCCGACTGCTGTAATTTGCATGAAAAATCGCACTCCAACCATAAGTCAGTCAAATCTGAATACACAGACATGATACACATATTTTTAATTTTAGTGTGACTTACCATCGCGAATAAACATCCATACATCCGCGTAGAAATCATGGAAAAAAAGCTCCTTTTAACTCCAACACTCGAGTTTTCTTCAGTGTCAAAGTAATCCAGTATTAGTTGTCTTCACATCCACGAGTACATCGCAAACTTGAACTAACTAACAGCTAATTCGGCATACTTTTAATGGAGCCAATTTGCCAAAATGTTAACAAATATATATTTTTTTCAAGTTGTAACCGACAGCCAACTAACTGACTTCATAGCAACATTATACTTCCTGTCTACATCCCCCAAATCCCCCAAATTATGGGAACTATAGCTCCAAAAGTTGAAAAAAGAGAATGATTATCCCCCACATACAACAAAGAATAATCGTGTGCCAAATAATTCCAATAATTTCAACTTTTTTTTTTTAATTTTGAAAACCCCAATAGTTTTCCAGTAGTGCAAAGTAGTATTACTCAGTTTATTCTGAGGGCAGAGACAGACACGCAAAGACACTCACATGTATCCTGCCGTCTTTAAGAGCAGGTCCGTCCTCAGCCAGTCGCAGGATGAACAGGCCCATGTTGTACTCTTTCCCTCCTCTCAGACTGAAGCCGAAGCCCCGCTGGCTGCGCTCCAGCTCCACCACAAAACAGCCCTGTAGTTCACAGACAAGAATATGAGCTTTTCAGACTGGAGCGCGTCTCGACAAGACATGTGATTAAGGTTTCCCGGCTGTAGTCAAACCTGGAAGATCACTGTTACATGGTTGATGTGTTACAGCCCTCAGATTAAGAATTTGTCAATTGACACCAGAGCAGAATGAGTTAAATTACAAACACCATGCACTGTAAAGTGAGAAACACCTCATAATTTTGGCTGCAGTCTTACCTGCTTCGAGCCTGACATGATGAGTGTTCCCATCTCTTTTGATAGGAGAGAGTTCTTCATCTCAGTGTCACCATTCCTACCCCACAAAAGACCACAAACACTTTATAATGTGACTGACATACTGTAGGTATGAAATATATTTAGCCGTGTTTTATTACAATACGGCACAATATTTCTTCTTGAGGTGAGAATTGAATGTCAGCATATAAATAGCATACAGTATGACATATACATAAAAGTGTGGGGAAATAAAAGAAAGAAAATAAACTATTATATAAAATGTGTGCCCCTTCAAGGTGCTTTGTATATTCTTCCACCAGCTTGTATGTGTCATGTCAGCAGTAATGCCTGTAGGTGAGCTATATTGTGAAGAGAGAGGAGAATAAGTCTCATTCTTTTCTCCTTCTGCTATGTCCAAATGATCCACACACTGCTGGGCCTTTATTACAGCAGCAAGAGCCTCTTTCTGCTGGTTTCATTATACAACGTGCGGAGACCAACGTAAATCCTTCAAAGAGCCATGTTGCTTTTACAGTTCAGTGGCAGATAACGGGGGCATACTTTAATGCTTCGCAGAGCTCATTACAATGCCTTTGTGGGAACTTAGCTGTGCTGACACACTATCTGAAGAGTCTAGGCCTTCTTAGCAGCTCTGGCATTGGAGAAGAGTTTACACACTTCATGCAGCCAAGCTGACAGCCTCAGCTCATATCTAGCCCGGGCTGACCCAAGGCATGCGTTGGAGATTAGACGGAGAGGAGGGAGGGCGCTGCCGAGGAATGGACAGAGGGCTAAATGAGGAGGAGGGGAACACATGCTGATAGGAAGCGAAACGGAGCGGGTGAGGGCGAGAAGTGATGGTGGAGAATTGCTGCTGCAGCAATGGATTAAAAAGTCTGACACAGGTAATCTTGTTTAGAAAGAAAGATCAAAGAGCAAGCGAGACTCCCTATTAATCTGTCTCTTTTTCTTTGCTTCGCCATCCAAACAGTGACCATGGAGGGATTTTCTGTCTTTCTGGATAACAAGGAGAATTTGGGCCTCAAGAGACGGTAATGGGCCACATTGTAGCACAAACCAGAGCCTGCTTTGAGAGGATTGGAGCTAATTTATGGTTCAAGTGGCAGAACCTGTATTAGACTGTCTCTGGTGGACTTGCTGGCTTGTGTGAATGCTTGTCCTTGTATGAGAGAATGTGTGCATGTTCGTGTACCTGTCTGGATAGCTGGGAGGCTGTTGGCCCACAGCTCTGTGCTGCGTCGAAGGGCTCTGCTTGGCTGAATTTGTTCCAGACGGAGGAGCGCTGTCTGTACAAACACAATCCATACAACACGGCCATTAATATGACACGCAGATCTTGTGATGCCACAAAGAAATGTCAAAACATTACTTTAATGTAAATGTTGAAAGTGGATTAACATTCCCGTTATCTTATTCCCAGAAAATACCCCCGATATTCTTTCTGGCAATCAGCTCCACAGGACTTTCTCTGTGCCAACCTACCGTCTTCAGGCACAACAGTGAGGGTGACAGAATTGCCGGCATCCTTGATGAGCTGGACGATATCGTTGTGCGACAGCTCCATGATGGAGAGGCCGTTGACAGCAGAGATACGATCTCCCACCTTCATCTGACCTATACGGTCTGTAGGGCTGCCCTCAATAATACGGCCGATCTTGTGAGGTATAACTGAAAGAGGAAAACACAGAGAGCTAAATGCTAACATTCTCACAATGACAGTGTTTACATACTGAATAATAAATAATAATTCAATACAAATACAGCTGAGTCTGATGTCTTTAGTTTTGCAGTTAATTTTGACCTGATGATGGCGCCGGATGAAAAGTTAAAGGATCATCAGAGATGTTATGATTCACCCTGAGGGGGGGGACATGAATGCCAAATTTTATGGCAACCCACCCAACAGTTGTTCAGACATTTCACTCAAATGTGAACCGATCATGGTGGCACTCGAGGAAAAGTCAGGGGTTTACCAAAGTCAGTAGGATACATCTTCTAGAAACCATGAATGTCTGTACGAAATGTTGTGCCAATCGATCCTGCACATGTGTAATCTGTAAATATTTCACGAGGCTGGTGGCGTGATACGAAAGGTGAGAGGGATTCATCCTCACGGGAACATGAATGTCTGTAGAAAATTTCATGACAATCCATCCAATAGTTGTTTGGATATTTCCATCCCTAAAGCCACGACGCTAGCATGGCTAAAATCAATAAACAGCAAACTATTGTAGGAAAAGATGTGGAGAGCCATCGGCTGTTCACTTAAATACTTTTTAGACCTGCTTAAAAATAACATTTTTTATTTTGGGTATATGTATATGTTCTTATATTCACATTCATTGAATATACTGCACTTAAGCCCTTAAATGACCTGCTGCTTTTTATCTATTGATACAACATGATTTTTAAAAAGTTGTATATAAGATGTGTTCTTCTTTATTTCTGACCTCCAGGTGGGGGCTTGTTCTTTGATGTGAGGATAACAAAGCCAAAGCCCTCGTTGTCTTTGCGCTGCAGAGTGACGTCGAAGCACTCCGGCCGAGAGGACTGGGCGGGCTGGACGGCGTTCGGGAACTCGCCGCGAGGCATCTTGGGAGAGCTGTTGACCAGGGCGGATGCTACCTGCAAGGGCTGCTGACCGCTCTCCTCCTCTCCATCACCATCTGTGAAATGACAGTGCACAGAAACACGTGGGAACGCTTACAGCCGAAGCTCTTACACCAATCTGGTAATGATACTGTTCGTCTAGTCATCGTTTCTGAAAGGACAGGGTCAGCTTATTTTGAGCAGGGGTGATTCCGATTTAGCCGGCATACATTTTAATCCATGAACAATTATTCGTCAAAATGCTCCCAATTTGTCATTCTCGCGATCCTTCCATAAATAATCCAAAAGCGGCGTTATTGAAGACAGCCTTTTTGCTGTGTTTATTGCACACGTGAAATACAAGACTGTCAACTCTACACTTGAGATGAAAGCTCTTTACAATTTGTTATTCACAAGACAGGCTGATCTACCTCAATCTCTCTTCATTGTGTGTTTGTTTTGCTGAGTCCCTGTTTTGTCAGACGGCATCAGGGATTCTCTTTCTAAACCCCTGCTTTGAAAGCATAAACCCTTACATGATTGATGCTTAATTTCTGCAATGTGATCAAAGCTGTTGTTGCAATACATCAAATCCAAAGTAATTTCAAAAAGTGCTTGTACTATTCACGGGGTGGTTATTTGTGGGGGTAAACAAGCCTGAATGCAGCAGGGGTTTGTGCTACTGAAAAAGAAAACTCAGCATGTTCTTTATTTTTTTTTTTCATCCTTTGAGATGTAAATCAACTCTACCAGCTGATCTAATCTTCACTGCCCTTCACACAACACCAATCAGCCTCGACAGATAAACAGAGCAAACAATCTTCAACTGTTAATTGTGAGCCACTTTTGCTGTTTTCGTATTTTTTTCCTGTTTTGGTGGGTGAAAAAAATTCAATCACTCTCCTGTGATTAAAGTAAATACAGAATCCTCTTTCCAAAACTTTTCTTTTTTTCTTTTCAGGAAAAACGGCTGCATAGAATAACATCCTAAAAGTCAATTTTAGTAGAACTTCATTTATTCGGATTTATCCGCGAGGAAGTCATCCAGAACAAATTTAAAGGATTAGTGAAAAAAATCCCAGATCAAAGCTTTTGCTCAGAGGTCCTCCTCCAGCATACTGATCTAAACAAGAAGCCATGCTTAAAAGCTTCAAGTGCTCCCGGAGAAATGTAGAGCTGATTATTCAAACGCAGACCTACCTGAGTGCGTCAGTTTCCTGCGGACTGTGAGCATGACTTGGCCGTTACGGGCAGCATTGGTCATCAGCTCCAGCACTTGTTTGTGGGATTTGCCCTTGACTGGCACGCCATCTATACAAAGCAGCTCATCCCCTGCTCGCAGGCGCCCGTCCTTCTCAGCTGCACCGAGTGGCACGATGGCACCAATGTAAACCTGTGGAAGCAAGAGGATGTGAGAGAAACAGCTTGACACACTGATCTGAGCCGGAGTGAGCACGAGGATTGACTGGCATTATGGTAAATAATCAGTTGAAATCCTCTCAGTTGTTTTGCGCATTTGGTGTCTTGTTTCCAAAGTGCAAAATAGAGGTTTGCTGTTTTTTTGACAATTTATTTCCCAATTGTGCTACAGCAACAGTTGAAATTCAGGCTATTTAAGTAAGTGAATGCTGCTCAAATATTGATTCTCTGCTATGTGAGGGTTTGGGATTCTAGCAGCACGCCAAGCCTGGTTGTAAACAGCTGGACCGTGATGGGCTGCTACCTACCGGCTGATCCGGCCCCTCGCCCCCAAGGACTCTGAAGCCAAAGCCCGACTCCTGGTTCCTTTTGATGAACACATCCAGGTCCTTGGTGTTAGGAGCTGCAGAGAGAAGAGGAGAGGAGAGAAAGGTTTTTTTATTTAAAACAGCCAAAGACAAAACACATTAATTATGCTGTTTGTGTGTTTTGTGTTATTGGGCATGCGGGCAATGTGTGTATTGTATAATGCAGTGGTTCTAAGCCTGCAGTCAAGGCCAGGGATCTCTGAAATGATTTCATCAGTTAAAAAAATATTTGATTCAAATAATTAAAAGATTCATAATTTATAATGTCTTGCTTAGATAACAGCTTTCCTTCGTCAGATAAAATACCCTAAAATAATATATAATTATTTAAATTAATTAAAAAGTCGAACGATCTTTGTAAATTTAATACCACATGATGTTGATCAAAAAGAAGCAATTTTAAAACATCAGTTTAGACTCTGGTATCTTATGATGGTGATCATTATTTTTGAATACTTTATCTACCTAATGAATTGAAAAAATGATTGGTAGATTAATACGGGGAAAAAAATCAGTAGTTGCAAGTATCGTCACACACAGCCTGTGCATCCAAGATAACATTGAATGGTGGCAAGTGGGTGGCTCTTTATTTTCAACAGGAGTCCTGAGCCACGGGGGCCGTAAACCACTCATGTATTACATTATTTACACTTACGCTTGCTGTCCAACATGGCCTTGGACTTGAGGTAGAGCTCGGACGCGTCCGGTTTGGGTGAAGACGAGCGCAGGGTGTTGGCAGGGAAGGGGAGCGGATTGGGGGCCACCTCCGGCTGACCGAGGGTCTCTGTGCTGTTAATCATCTCCTGTCGCTGCGGCTGTGTGATGGGCTGGGAGCATGGATGGGGCAACTGCTGGGGTACGGGGTGGGGCGCCGGTTGAGGAGTAGGCTGGGATGCGGCTTGGGACATGGGAGCTGTACACTGCAACACAGAAACAAGAGCTGTGATGTAACAGAAAGGTAAGGGGAGTAAAGGGGAGATTTTCCTTATCTGTATTAAGGGGCTAAGGACAGAGGGTTTCGTATGCTGTACAGATTGTAAAGCGCCTTTAGGCAAATTTGTGATTTTGAGATATTGGGCTATATAAATAAAATCGACTTAACTTGACATACTTGACATAAGGCAGAAAATCCACAAAGAAATCACTTACTTTTAGGAACAGTGTAAATGTATCCCTATCCCTGTATAATACATCTTATTTAATAATACATAGTGTGATATATTCTGTGATTTTATGCCAATAATTTATGTCTGAGGTAGAAATGTAGCTAGGGCAGGGCACTGATTTAAGGTGGGCTTACCCTCCTGAATGACAATCCCAGCCTCAGTTTTTAAAAACAGTGCAACCACACATTGTAAATCTCTGTTGAACCAATAAAACAGTATGAGTAAGCCTGTTGCTGCCTCAGCTCCTCTCTATTTTAAGAGTGCAGCATGGAGGAGCAGCACAGGAACAAGCTGTTGAACATGGCATATCATCTTAAACACCCATACACAGAGGGATGTTAAGTTGCTGTTTGCCAGGAGCCAGCATATTTACCCACATGCAGTTCCAGAAATAACAGCCTGGCTAATGTGGGCTCACTGAATAATGTAGCTAACAACAGCTTCCACGGCGCACACATACACACACACTGAGTGGTGCTCGCGGGTAACCAAGACAAAGTTAAAACCTTTTTCTGTTCAATAATTCAGCAGCAGTTTTATCATCAGTATATACTTGGTTTCATCCTGGAAAATGGAAGAAACATTACAATACAAGATTTGCTTCAACTTACCGGTTTTAGCGATTTCACAGGAGATGTCTGACCTGTAAGCAGAGAGGAAGAAGAGGATATTAAATTCCAAATTTAATTCATTCAGAAAACAACAGCAAACATCTATTCAATCACGCGGCTTAAAGGCTTAAAGGATGAGTTGTACTATGTATCTTTCTTCCCTCCACTGACCTGTTGGCCTTCAGTGGCGGAGCTTCACAGTACATCCTCTCCCACTTCTTATGCAGACATACTCTGCACCTTGATCTGCACTTAGTCACTTAGTGAACTCATTGCCTAGAGGTTTTGTAACTGTTTTTTTTCAATACCTCGCTCTGCTTTCCTCTCTGTCAGTGACTCACCGTGTTATTCAACCAGTAGGGGACAGTATATTCTAGTAGCAGACAGGGTTTACATGTCAGTACAGGATAGGAGATACAGAGGTGACCCTAAGCCATGGGAAACATGAACCTCTCTGGGTTAAACCTGCCAGCTGTTTGCTACGCTACTAGAACGCTGTAAATACTCTCACTGTCTGCAGCTTTTTATAACCAGTTTTTTTAATGTCATCAACAGAATTAAATAAATAAAATGTTTTAATGAATGTTTACTAATGCAGGTTTAGGAGAAATCACTCTGTAATAGGTTTGATTAATTCCTCTTCAAATATTAGTAACACAAAAGTACTGACAGTATCTCCCCAGTCATATCATATCTTAGGCACTGAGTTCAGTACATACAGTATTCCACGCGGGGAAGAGTGGAATATATCTCATTTCCAGATTTAAATCCAGAACAGGGATCGGGGCCAAATAATTTCCTGTTTCATTTCTCTCTGCTGCTGTTATCGGAAGGGAGTTCTAGCCCCTGGCTGGGAGTAAAGCCTAACCTAATCCTGGTCTATGGGTGACCTGAGGGAAGCCCTGCAGCGCTGCTCCTTTTAGTGCAGGAAAGCTGTGATCTCCTGCTCCTTTTTAAGCAGTAACGCACACACATGCACACACACACACACACACACACACACACACACACACACACACACCCTGCATATGCACATGTATCATCGTAAAATGCATATATGACTGGCACAAATGGGCAAAAAGTTAATAACAGCAGCACACACACACACACACACACACACACAGAGGACAGGCCCCTGGAGCTCAGAGCAGAGCCCAGCTGAGTACATCTGATATGTGGGTGCAACAGCGATCTCTCGAATCTAGGCTGCTGCACTGCAGTAAAGGCAAAAACGAACAAGCCCTTCAAATCAGTGAAAGCCTGAAGTAAGAAGAAGGGCAATGATTACCCACCATGCTCTGTCTCTCCTCCCTTCCTTCTCTCTTTCTCTCTAAGCAGCAAGTGATTCACTGAAACTGCCATCTCTCTTCGCCTTCCCAGCACAGCTCACCATGTGACTAAGCATGACTTCCTCCCTGTTTGGGAAGGTGCACGCTGGATGATGCAGAGTTGGTGTGGACTGGAGTGTGAAATTGCTTTATTTAACATTGGGAGAATCTGTGTGTCCAAGCAATACCTACAGAACACCACAATCCACCCTGTTATTTATACATTAAAACTTGCCTCAAGGAAGTAGACCTGTGTCAACGCTGGTCTAACAGTTTTGCTCTGTCTCTTAAGAAATTCATTTCAAATGCAAGCAGGTGGGCTTCCCACCTCTGTTTGCTTTCTTTAGGGAAAAAGGGATGGCAAAAGAAAGAGACTACAGGCGACACAAAGCCGTGTGGGGATTAAAATGATTTCAGAAGCGTGGGACTAAACCACTATACTATCTCCGGGCACTAACACCTGTTTGTTGTCTGAACAGTAACCTGCGTAGATTAATATAGACAGCAGCGATTTAACAACAGAGATGTCACAGCATCAGCACTGTAACCCCGCCAGGTGCGACATACTTTTAAGGATTAGTTCAATGTTGCAGGCTTACCTGTGCCTGCAGTGTACACGTCCAGCAATGTCAACTCTCATTTCTGCCAACTCACCTCCTCTAAGCACCAGCACGTTGACCTCACTGCCCACGGGCAGGTCTTTGAGGATGTCCACCACCTGGGAGTGGCTCAACGTCTGGACGTTCTGTCTGTTGATCTCCTTGATAACGTCGCCCTTCAATAAGCCGCGGCACCACTGGGCATCCAGGATCATCTTCACCTTTTGGCCCAGGGGGCAATCTGCGATGGCGAAGCCGAAACCTCCAGGGCCTTTTACCAAGGGCACGCTCACCAGCTCTGGCTGTAACAGAGTGGGGTCAGGGCCTTCTTGGTTGGGGATGTGAGGAAGGTGGTGGTGGTGCTGGTGTGGATGGTGGTGGTGGCGTCCTCCGTTGGTCATGGGTGGTACTGCGGCAGTCTGCCTTGGGAGGGTTCCTCCGTCTGGGACTGTGTAGTGGGGATCCTGTGGTGTGGAGGTTGAGGGTGAAGGGGAAGTGTCCTTGGAGGTACAGAGGCCTCCCGAGGCCTCCTCACTGCTGCTCGAGTCCTCAGGCAGGGGGTAGCCCCGGCACAGGACCATGTCCACATACTGGTTGATCGGGATGGACTGGAACATCTGCACCACATCAGCGTGAGTCTTCCCCAGCACACATGCCCCATTGATGTCCACGATCACGTCACCTTAAAGAACAAACCGAACAATTTGTGAAATGTCCAAATTTGATAGTGGGGACTGTGATCGCTACATCACCACACAAAGGCAAATTTAAAGAAATACAATAAAAGAAGAGACGCTAATGTCTCTGCTGTAGTTACCACAATGAGTGAAATGATAATTATCTCACTGGATTGTATAAGTAGAATCTGTATCTGCTTCTCCTTTTGCTCTTCCAACTCTTGATGTTAATGGGGATGGGGAGAGCGAGCGAGAGCATAAAATAGAGCAAGATCACTGACATGCTGTTCTCTTCTTCCTCCTTTCATCTTCCTGTAAGGGGGGAGACTCTCATCACCCCTGGCCTGGCTGAGATATAGGCCTGGATGGCCGGCTGAATTGCTGACTGGCTAGCTGGCTAAAAGCCCAGTGGAGGATTCAGCCCACCTACACAATCAATACCCTTTCTTAGCAAACACAGCTAAGGTTTCACTCCTGAAATGAGCTCCAAATCCCAATGTAGTGCCTGTTCAGACCCACTATACATAGCTCTAATAACTTATCTAATAAGCAAACACAAAATAATACAGGTACTGTAAGTGAAAGATAGAGTCTCAGAAACGTAACACATTTACCCTTTGCATTAATACTGCTGGCCTGTAGTTAGAAAGTCTTAAATCCAAAATTAACCGACATGAAGTTGTTACAGTTCAGCCCTCGCTATTATCACCCAATGAAATTAATTACATTCATTTTTTGGTTTAATCAATTACCCTCCTTCTCAAGGGAAATGAAACACTGAAAATAATTACTCTCTGTTCCACTTTCATGTTGATTCTCAGCAGCAGCACTGGTGTGACTGTAAGAGCATTCAGTGCGATCAATACGACTGTAATGTGAATCCGGAGGCACTTCACCAACAGTAATTTAAATTATTACAATCACCTTGCATGTGATCACAGCATTTATACACACAATACAAAGGCAACTTACTGAGCCAATAACATGTGGGTGCTACAGCAGCAGCGGTATTGAGTTTATAATAGGCGGACTGGCAAAGCTACATGTACAGTAGCATATATGTCTGTGTTGCAGGCTACTGCGTATGCAAATTATTCGGATAAGCGGGCTTGTCATCCACCAGCCACGAAAAGACAACCACTCAGCAGACCTATTAAATCTGTAATATACGGCTGCATATAAAATCTGGGTGTCAACCATAAACTGGACATGTGCTTTACTAACGGAAGTTTCCTATTTTTAGAGCTGAACACTGCCTATAAAGCTTTGCCTTTGCTTGATCGAGCAATGTGACATTCACGGTAAAGTGCCTGTTTGGAGTTTTTTCTCTAAATGTGTTTGTTTGTGTGTACTCGGGGTACATAAAACTGTATTATGTACAGTACGTGTCCTGATGCCAGGTCGAGTGTCACTGTGTGCATGGGCATACATGCCATGCAAACAGTGTACATGTGTGAATGTGACACTGGATTATGTTCGGTTTAGGCAACTAATAAAAGCCTATTTGTCTCTCCATAACTCTTCTTTATAGCAATTCCTCCTTGACTTTGCATTGGGGACATGTAGGATGGCGATTAACCGCTAAGCCAAAGTGCAATCCAGATACTAAACAGTAGGTCTGTGGGGGAGATTACCTGAGGCGATCTTGTTGTCATGCGCGGCAGGCCCATCTGGAAGGACGTTTTTGACCTGAAGGAACTCGTCGGGTCGGTCTCCTCCGATGATGGTGAACCCAAAGCCCTGGGGGCTTTTTCTAAGTGCTGTCTGCAGGATGGAGCCCTTCAGCTGAGATGGATCTCGCGTGAAGCCCCGCACGCTCCTACCAGGCTCCTCTGTTGTAGGAATGACGGTGGAAAAAGAGGAGAGAGATTGACGAGCGGTAATGGACAGGGAAATGGAGAAAAATATCTTTAATGGCATAATTACTGTAATTACTATATACTAAATTGCTTCCGTTTACCCGCTTGAACATATTACAAAGTTCTAGTCTAACAATAAATAGTGGGAGATAAAATTCAGCTTTTATATTAAACTTGAAATGAAGTCACAGTGGCATTAATTCTATAGATGAGATCTTTAAAGTTCACAGGTTTACGTGCCGTGACTGTGTAAGCATGCATGTGTATGTGAAAATGAGCCTGGGCTATGAAGAGAAACTGAAAAGCTTGCTCATAAATTGCCATCTGTCTCCATCATAACAATATTCGCAAAGTGACAACGTGTCTGACAGCACGTCACTCGCTGCTTGTAATTACACCAACACTGTAAGGACATCGTAATTTAAGTGCAAACTCAAATACATCACACACATGCACAAACCTTGCGAGTCTACTGCTCTGTTTGCAAAGCCAATAAACATCCAGTTATTGCAAAATGTCTATATTTTGCCCCAGTCTCACCGCAAACAACCAATCCCTTTCACTGCAGTGATAAATCCGTCCTGAAATGCGCCTGACATTTTCCAGGTAAACTTTTCATTGCAAATCCCCTTTGTGGTGCCTGCAGGATGTGTAAATGGGGCAACTTTTTAGAAGACAGGAAAGGAATTATATTAGACAGTGCGTGTGTGTGTGTGTGTGTGTGTGTGTGCTTCTGTGAGAAAGAGAGCGAGATAAGAGCGATGAGATAGAAAGAGACGGAGAGAAATAGAGTTAGCCTTGACAGAAAGAGGGAAATTCTAACTAAATCCTAGCTCGCCCCTTCCCTGTGGTGTGAGCCTATGAGATTGTGAGTTATGTGCTGTGGCCCTGCATGCTGGGCTTCTTCTCTGGCAGTTCCCACACTGATAGATGGTGGGACATCAATCTCATTAGGGAGGGTACAGATATAAGTCGCCCCCCCCATTCCCCCTGCCTCCAAAACCACTCTCAATGTGTCATGGGATTGTGATTTGCATAATTGCATTGCAATTGGCTGATAAACGTGACCGCTCCGAAGAAAAAAAGAAAGATTATGCCAAGTATGATTAAAATGACATTCCCGTATCAGAGCTGTGTCAGGGAGATATTTTTTAAGATTGTGTATGTAAATTAACATTCCGCAAGTATATGCATGCAGATGCAATAACAGGAAATTCTTCATGACTATTTAATGTGTGAGCATGTGTGTTATATTGTATGTATGCTGTTTGACAGGATTCAGCCCCTTCAGACCACCCAGGCATTCCATGTTCACACACTATGTCAAGAAACTGTCAACACTGTTTCTTACATGATCACCATGAAAGCAACACTGACAGAGGAGTAAAGGGAGAGAAGGGGAGTGGGTTGGGGAGGGGGCTACGCAGCAAAGGCCATGTTTACATGGTCTTGATTAAGCTGTGGACCACAAAGGGACAGTCTGTATTCTCGGGGGTGAAGTGATTATATGAAATGTCAGACAGGATTGTCAGCGCTGTAATTATGGCTGAGCAGAGTGCTGCGCTTTGCTCCTGTGCTCTGCGGCATTGTCTGGGAGGTCAGGCTTGCCATCCTTGTCAAAACAGTGTTTAGATGCCACCTCGCGCACGTCCACACACTCGCACAAGACCACTAGCCATTAATTCTCATTAACAAGGGCGGGAAGGTGCAGAATGGGCACAGGGGAGGCAGTCGAAGCTGGAGGTGGTGGCACACAGAAGCAATATCATCCACAGACTGCAGAGAGGCTCAGCTGTGGGAGGTTGGGTCTGCGTGCAACAGAGTGAGGCAGACAGTTGTGTCCAAGGGGTGTCTACAGAGGCTAGTTTGAATACTAATGTGGTCATGCTTTGTGTGTGCACGCACAGGAGACTATAATAATTCTTGCTCATTTTACAACAACACAGGGCTTCCGCTTCTCAGACCTTCACATTGACTGAGAAGAGGGTGATTAGACCAGTCAAGCGGCAGCATTCACCATAGGTGGTAAATGATGAACAGATGACCCAGTAGAAATGCAATTCATGATCATAAGTCACTTTCAACCACAGTCACCTCTTTCTCCTTCTCTGTCTCTCTGCTCTCCCTCCCTGCCTCTGTTCTAAAGAGATCTTTGAACTGCAGTGAATGACTGGGGCAAAAGCATTTTCAAAGAGACCTCAGAGCCCTCCCTATTTCATAATCTACTTGTCAAAATGAATTCTGCCGCCCAGTGAAGCGCTGCTCCATTATTCAAATTGAATATCATTGCTTCAGAGGCTATGGGCTGTTTATCAGCAGCCTGTCAACTGTTAGAACATCTTCTAGACAGACATCTCAGCATGGAGATGATAAAAGTGCTCCAGTATTTTGGATAACACATCTAATATCTTGTTATATAGGTTTTTTTCCTTCACTGAACAAAAAGCTAGAGCTATAAAGCCAGAACCTGTATCTTAATAACCCTGTCACCTGTGCTGCATCTTATGGGAGAAAGAGTAAATTACTGACCTAAAGCACAACAAACTAACCTGCTGACACTGCTTATTAATAACCCCATCTGATAAGTTAACCACACACTGACTGCCACCATTTAGTTTTGCGTGTTACCATGCTAACATTTGCTAAATAGCACCAAACGCAAAGAGGAATTAGCAACTAAGGGATCACCCAAGTTTACACAATTCATCCTGGATTGGGGACATGAAGGTCTGAAATTTCATGGCAATCCATCCAATAGTTGTCAAGATATTTCACTCAAAACCACAAATTCCAACCTCATAGTGGCGCTAGAGGAAAAGTCAGGAGATCGCCACAGTCTGTGGCATTCATCCCCTGGGGACCATGGATGTCTGCACACAATTTCACGATATTTCAGTCTGGACCAAAGTGACGAAACTGCCATCTCTACAGCCACGCTAAAAAAAATCAATCAAGATATATCAATGACGATGATTGATTTCTCTTTAAGGATTATCTACATGAAGAGTCAAAGACTGAAAATATGCACTCATCATGTGTTACTTCATGCTCCCTCTCTCTCTCTCTTAAATTCCAGGATGCAATTTAGAGCAAATGATCTCACTTCCTGGCTATTTCCCCGATGACCAGCTAGAGAAAAACTTCCTGGCCCCTCAATCTAAACGATGACATTTATAATGAACATTGCAGGACTGACCAAAGATCTGTGTAAAACCACAATACTATTATGTATAATGTTGAATTTCTCCTAAACTGTAAAAACATATTCATTACACCAGCATTAAATTCTTACTTTTCTTAAAACAAATGTCTCAATGTGGTGATGATTTTCAAAATAAATCAAATTCAATTTCTTGAACTGACAGTTTCTCCCTCCTACTCTCTCCCCATTGCCTCTAGTTTACAAAAAAATCTGAAAAAAATGAAATTAGCAACGACAAGAACGATCTCCCTCCACTACAGATGCTTCCTCACTCGCGAACTACTGTAAATAACACTGCAGTTTCTGCTCCCGAGGGCTTGGTTGTGGGTGCAGTTACCTGAGGGTGTGGCTGCCGGCGGCGGTACTGCGGTGGGTATGTCAACACTCAACTTTCTCTTAGCTTCCAGTACTGGATTCTCAAACTGGGTCTTCTGGTTGATGTGGCTGCACAAGGGGAGATAACAATATTAGATGAACGAGAACTCTAATAAATAGAACAAGTTGTTGGATGAAGCTTTAGTGTGCATCGGTATTATGTTTCTATCCTGTTTCCATCCTGTTTTTGTTGGCATACTGCTCATCACACATCCTATTTTTATTCATTCAGTTACCTACATCAGTTGACTGCACACAGTCTGACTGCCAGCTAATGTTTCTGCTTTTGTATTCCTCTGTGGTCTTACCTTTTGGCCTCACAGAACACAGCTTGTCCGCACTGTTGATACTGTTCTTTGTCTGTCATGCAAACCTGTGATTTGCCTATGAGGGCCGGGTGTCACGTGCTGGCTAGACAGCATGTCATATAGCATGCAGACTGTTCTAATCCAGTATGTACACCACAAACCCAAACCTGTCCATGCCAAAAGAGTAACACATACAGATGGATTGAGAGCATGTCTAAATCTCAGAAATAAAAAATTGAATGCCCAGTGAAATCAAAGAGAATTGGATAGAGAGGATGAGTATCAATCTTCGTCGTGATAGTCCACATTGCGATGGTGGGATCGATATCTGCATTGTTATCCCAGGATCAAAAGATTCAATAAACTGTAGATAGATGGAAACGACAAAATGCCCCTTTTTCATATCACATGCCCTGAGATGGCCTTTCTGAAAATACACCGCCTTGCTAACCCAGAATCAGCAGCTGTAACTTGGGGGAATTTACACCAAACTCAATCTAAAAACAATTAATGATTCACAGGTCACACCTGTGAGCTGAAGCACTTCCTGCTTCTCAGAGAAATGCCCCTCCACGGTTAGATGGTAATGGAGAGAGGTAGCTCATCTGCGTAATGAGCTTTAACAGTTGTAAATCCCGGTCATGACAGCACCTTGGGAAGACGAAATGCATTGATGCTGCACAGTGAATCAGCCACATGCTGAGACACTGATGGTATATATGAGTGTGTGCGTGCGTGCATGTGTGTGTGCATTCGACAAAAAGTACTCTGCGCTCTTGCTGTGTATGACTCATGCACAGATACCCTCCCCATTAAGTCTGGAAGAGATAAACATTCCCCTCTCTTTCATTTCCACTCTTTCATTTCCTCTGCTGCTCTCCGTCTCACTTTCTCGCCCCTTGATTGCCACACCTCGTGTTTTGTTTGGCAGTTGAGGAAATAATGAGACTTTGTGTCACGTTGTCGCATTTGGTCGTTCATTCACAACAAAATTTGCCAGACAAAGAGACGGAGACAGAGGAGAGGCAGCCTCTTGATGACCCTCTTGCATAAACAGGCGCGTTGATTCCCCCCCCCCCTGCCTGCAGGTCTCTCCCTCTTTGTCCACAGTAATGAGACTAAAATGAAACATTGTGCTCTTGTTTACACTCTTGATCAGAATGGAATCTCACCCTTGTTTCCCTCTCAGGGACCCTAAACCTTCATTGTCTGTTGTCTTCACTGCCTTTTCTCTTTCGCATACGCACACACAAAAAGCTGTAACCCACCAGTGTTATCTATACTGACATAATTGCTTTCTGCAGGACTGTGGGAAACTACCGTATGGATAATAGCATACGCCACGATCACATACAGTAGTCCACAGGTCCCCTGAGATACAACAACACCACATTTAATACTTTTATACCTCTGGAATTCAGCGACATGGCTTTAAGTTGTAGAGGATGTGAATATAATAACACCAAACTCATTCAAAAATCTTAGTGAAATCACACAGGTATAGATTGAAGCCCTTGGTTGAGCCTTTTGACTGTCACTTCAGCAATGACACAAAGAGACTGAATATGAGCATGCAGTAAGCCATATCCTCTACATCCACCACAATTCACAGCTGTAGCCCCCTGGGTCCCCTCAGGCACAAGGAGAAGTTTACTCACTCTACGTAGTAGGTGCCGTACTGGGGATCCTCAATCTTCTCCCAGCCGTAGGGCAGCTCTGGGGGGAGAACAGACAGGGAAAAGGCAGACGCAAATCACTTCAAATACTGCTGAGCCACAACATGGACAATTGGACACACGCAATGAGGCGTGGTGCTTTGACTGGCAGCTTCACAGCGTGCTTACCTACACATGGGGAACAGGAGGCCTGCTTTTATTTGTCACTGTGTGTTTAGGGCTTAATACACACTGTGGAGGAGGCAGGGAGAGAAGGAGGAAATACTGAGTTGCTATACGGCCTCCCTGGAAAGTAATGGCCTTTCTTTCCAGCGGTGTGTATGTGTGCAACATCTTGAGTTTCTGCTGCTGTGTGACAAACACATGCGGCTCAGAGGAGATTTTTACGCAAGAGGGGACATAGAAAATTGCCTTTTGAGAGATGCTGCACTGATGAGCTCCCTGCATGTGTCCCAGAAGCCATTAGGAGGAGAGGGGCAGACTGGAGACCGGCTTTTTGTGCTGTGTCACCGGCATGACTGTGACCAGGCCCGCTCAGCTGTTCCATCACCGTCTGTTAGCCAGCACCCTCTTCAGAGAGGTAAGGATGTGGCTCATGCACACACTGCTCTATGCAGCAGGGAGTTGGGATGAAGTGTGGGTAGGGAGGAGAGTATATGAGTGGGACTGAGTGCCCATGCAAACGTTACTACCACACCAAACTATCTGCGGATATTGTCTCACCTCCTTCCTCGCATTTCTCAGGAGGCTTGGCCTTCTTGGCGAGGCGGGGGTCCAGCCAGGTAGTGGTCTTGCTGTTGTGACTGAAGTACAAAGAGGAGGCAGGGCTTTAGGCGCAGTAAAAATCATTTAAAAAAGCATTTAAGATACCGTGACAATTCAGCAATTAGCACTGGCAACTCTCAGGAGCACTTTACCCAGGAGCTATTCCACCAGCTCGAACAAACAAACACAGCTAAAAGCTCCCCGAAAAACAGAAAGTGTGGCTAACTTCTAATCTTTTGGGATCAAATGGCTTATTAAAGAAGCCTTTAAAATATTAGTAAAATTTTAACAAAGCTCAGAGGACCCTTTGAGGTGAAAGGAAGAGAAAAAGTGAGAGATTGGGACGAAGTAAGGGGGGAGGAAAAAGGAGGAATACATAGACCATGGAAAGATAAGAGTGAGCAGTGGCAGAGATCATAAAGAGCAGAACTGAGAGAGCAGGTCATGGGTGGCGAGCTCCATTTAGCCTGTTGTTTCTCTGGCTGGCAGAATGAGCTATTGATTTAGCAGTGAGCAGCAGCACCTGGCTCTGTCAGCGGCTCAGCATTGACTGCTTGCCACACTAACGGGCCAGGTAAACAATGCAGGCCTGCTGCTTTTAGCACTAGCCAACAAACCCGACAATAAACACAAGGGAAATGAAAGAAAAACTTAATTGAGAAGAACACAACTGCCACTGCTGAGCCCATAGATAGCGTCCATGTCCAACACCTGGTTTGATACACTACAGAGGAATGCGCTGAATGAGGAGAAGAAAGGACTCACTGCCAGATCTCTCAACACATTTGGCTTACCGTGGTGGTAAAAGAAATGAATTGGGAGAGTACTGGGAGTGGGATTAGCATAATGCTGACGTAATGGGAGAGTAATAGGACCAAAACAATGAAAGCAAGTAGCTGTAGAGAGGCAACTTACTCTATGAAATAGACCATGCCGGTCTCTGTGTAGGCCATCTCCCAGTTTTTAGGCAAGGGCTCCTGACTTTCATCCTGTGTGCTCCATGCACGCAAGTCCATGGCCCCGGCTGACTGGTTGTAGCTGGGCACCGTCTTCCTCCACTCCGCCTTGTCCTTGTGCTCTGTGGCCCGGCATGGGGAGAGGCACACGGGCATGGAGACAGACAGAGGAATGGGTTGGGAGTAGGGGTACGGGAGATGGTAGAAGGAGAAAGAGACAGGAGGTGAGAATGTGGCGCCATTGGAGCTCCTCTGGGCTCCTTGCATCTCTCCCTGCTGCTGCTGTCGCTCGAGCTGATCTTCCTCTGTACACTGGGTGGACGGTTACATCCACAAGAGAGGAAGGGGTAGAGAGGGAGAGAGAGAGAGTGCACAGAGAGAGGACGGAAGCGCAGCGATTGCCATAGGATTTGCATGTCAGCAGCGATGTACTGGGAACTGCCTCCCAGGCAAGGGCAGAGCTGACCAATGCTTCAGCCCAGCCGCGAGCACCACATCACAACTCTATTAGTATCACACAGGCTGCTGCATGTGTGTGTTTGCCTAATCTTGATGCGTGTGTGTGTGTGTGCGCGCCTGTCTGTGTGAGGCTCTTATCTGCAGGTTTTCATCTGGCTGTGTATGACCTAGCTTCATCACGGCATTGAATGCTCAGTCTGTTTGGCTGGGGTAATTGAATGGCAGGGATGGAAAGTGACAGCTGTTGACTGGGAGAAGCCCAGAGCTTTTTGTGCAGAAATTGGGGCCTCTTTTTCATGATGGAACCATGGTGGGGTTTCTGCACTTATAAAGTCAGAATAAATGACTCCATACAGACACTAGCTCTAGGCTATAACAGCTTTCAGCCCTAGCAGAGAAATATAAACTGGGCTGTTGCAGATGTGGGCATGTGGGCTTCATAAACTGACGTGAATGCTAAAAAGACACAAAAGAAAAATGGCTGTTAGCAGTAATGCATGACCATTATTAAACTACCTTCAAGGCATGGTAATATGTCTTCCGCCACCCCTTTTGTTGTGCATCCTCACCACTTTAACCATCCGATCCATCCACATGCTGACAAAGGTATAATAAACTGCATTTGCGATTAGACAACTCATGAACTACAGAATTAGAAGTAACATCCTTCTACAATGAGTGGTTTTTCTTGGCAGGGCTCCACACTGCCATCATTACTGCCCAAGGCCACGGAGATGATGTGTCTCTGACAATGTTTCTCTCTTTTTCGCTCTTGGATGTGAGATGAGCAGTGGCACGCTCACTCATCTATTTTAACTAATTTCTTCTCTGTTGCTTGACATGTAACCAAGTCTGACTTTATGTTCCGGACATACGCGATTGCCAGTGAATTCGACTTGTCTATTGACATTTCCTTGAGAACATACCTGAACTTGGTGCATTCAGTACATATACTGTGTGCGTTAGCGATAGCAGTAACATGGTAATCGCATTGAGAAGAAGTCCTTGCAACCCCAAAAAACATAAAATTCAAAATGTCTCGCGGCTGCATTGCTCTGTAGTCTATTTAAGCTGGGGTCAATTAAGACATTTACTTGCATTTCTCCCTGCATGAATGTTGAATATTAGTACAGAATGGTCAGTCTATTAAACTGTGGTAATTGTGCTGCATATATCTTGCCATGATCTTTGGCTAGTTATCCTCAAGAAGCACAAAAATACACCAAATAACAAAACTGGCAATGCAATGCAGTATGCATTGATAATTAGCCATTTGTGCAGCATTTAGTTTTTTGTGCACAGTGGCTCAATTGGCTTACAGTCTGGAGTGGCAGTGCCATCGTGAACCAGGCCAGGGTGTGTTTGAGGCTGGTCAGAGGCCCGTCATTGAAGCCATAACAGAGGACAGGACAGCTGAGGGAGCCTGCTCCAGCAAAGGGCCAGAAGCTGCAACTTTGTTCAGTTGGCTGGTTTAAGATGGGTGAATGGTATTATGAGTGAAAACTATTTCATATGGATGGTTACTATGTAACATGTTGGCACCACTACCGTAACTAACTACTTTCCTAACGAGGACCATTCACCATTAGCTGCAACATGTTCTGATTTTGTTTGTGCCATGAGCCATGTGAGGACATCCTTGTGGGGGAATCAAACAAGGACAAAGTCTATCCCTTTAACCGAGGGATTGCTTCTATTGATCTCAGACAGACTTTGACTGCTTCTTGACTTTGCAGGGCTCTGATTTAGTGCTGACCTTGCATGCAGAACAGCTAATCCTGAGAATGTTTGTTTGGAGAAAAGAATGATAAGGAGGAAAGAAAAAAGGTCCTGCTGTTTTGCATTCGGAAAATGATATAATGAACTGCTGGACAAAAAAAATATTCAAGCAAACAAAAAACTGCCGGGGTTTAAATTGGGAGAAAAACGGTATGGAGCACAGCTGCATCACAACGAGTTGTAAGAATTGCAGAATTAGTAAAAGAAACAGGCAGAGGTGTTTCTCACCTGCCAGGCCATTGACCATAGGAGGCCTTTCTTCTTCCTCTTCCTCCTCTGGTGCGGCACTGTCCTTTCTGTCCATCTTACTGACAGAGGTGGTGCGTTTTCGCTGGACCTCCGTGTCAAATTCCTCATCAAACAGAACCTGGTCCACCAAGTCCGGCTGCACGGGGCTGGGCTCTGCAGGGGGCTTAGGGGTCCCATAGTAGTTGCCTGGAAAGAAGAGAGGGAGACAGAAACAACAAAATCATTACTACAGTATATACCTAACCTTAACCCCTGCAGTCAGCTAAGCTGAAATCTACTTCTAATCTTAGTCCTACACCCATGTTCTGACCCCACAACAGCCCCTCATGGCAGCGAGGACTGGGAAACTGTTGGACAACCTTGGTTGGAAGACTTTTCTACCCGTGTGAGAACATTGGGTCCCCATGAGTACAGGAAAATATCAGAATGCACACACACATAGTCACAAATGTTAAATATTGTAGGAAAGAATTGCAGGTGTCTTCTTGACTTTGCAGGACACCACAGAATAGGAAGAGACAACTAAGCACCAGTGCAGCGGCAAAACCACTTTGTTGATACCATACCAAGAAGAGACCATCTCACCTCAACAGGGGAGCATGACTGTTAGCTATAAATCATATCTGGCAGAGCCGTGCTGGGTGGAATTAAATGAGGCCAAGCTTTTGCTGTCGTAACTCAGGTTTTAAAACAGTTTATTAGATAAGGGAAGTGTTTTTTCCCTCAATTTGTGACGCAAATTAGTCTTCGCTAATTCATTTCCCATTGGGTACCACTATCGCTGTTACTACTGACCCACACTGTTGGTCTGGGGATGGTTTACTCATAGTACCATATGCTTCATCCAATGCATGAGGAAGGTCATGTTGTCCCCCCAGACCCAAACTTGCTGATTACGTGCACCTACCATCGAGCAGGAGCTTGTAATGTAACAACATGATCCCTTGCTGGCTTCCCTTCTGTGAAAAAGCCGACTGTGAGACGTAGATGTTTTTCTAATTTAGTTTAGTTTTGTTTTATTCATAATGTCTTATTCAATCTTTGTGTTTATATACAGTTTTTACTGAATTTTTATGTTTCAAAACATATGTTTTTATGCATGTTACTATTATCTTTATTAGTATTATGATTCATTACTGTAGTAGTCCCAGCCCTCAGACCAAAGCCAAAAAGCCTGGACTGTTGCATTGTATTCCCCGGGGAACTGTGACTAGAGCATTTATGCCAAGGTAGGTTCTGAAGCACTCGATTGCCCCTTCGAGTCCATCAGCTTGCCTTTGCTGTCATGTTGGTGCCTAAGGCAGCCATAGTCCACATAGCGAGTCTTCATCTTTCCTCAACTATAGGAGATGGGTGACCCACTTTACCACTCACTACCTTCTCTCTCAGTGCGAGAATAAGAATAACAGAAAGGATAGAAAACTTAAAAGCACAAGAGGTGAGAAAATAGTTGGGAAATTATGGTACAAATATTGATTCACCGGTTGTTTTTTGTCTCTGGGAAACCACAGGCCTCCAGTGTTTGTGTGGGATTGAAGCGTGGTCAAGACTGAGCTGTGTCTGAGTGGCTGAACATTGTATTGTAACAGTTAAACGGCACATCGGGGAGTGGACAGATACTGTGACGAAAGGAGTCTACTGGGAGGAAGAGAGTGAAACAAGAATGGGAGAAAGAGATAGAAATTTTGTGACAAGGGAATTAAGGTTCCACACAGAGCTAAATGAGGAAAAATCTTGCATTCTTAGACTTTAATTATTCTCATTTTAATAAATATTTCCAAAAGCCTATTAAACTATTGTTTGCCATATTGAAAGTAAGACAAACAAGATGGGATACAGATTGATTTGCATGTAAATACAAAGTCATACACTGTAATTGCTTAACGTAATTACATTAATCCATGTTTTAATTTATGAAGTATTAATATCAGTACCTTATTGAGAACCATTAAATCCTTTACCAGGTTTGTAATTAATAGGATGCTTACTGACGGAATGCAAATTGAGGGAGTTAAATTAGAAGTGGTAATTTTCTCTGTGCACTCCTCAGTCTCCGACGCTCACACAAAGGTACACGTAGCCTCTGCAAGTACCTATTAGCAACAAGCTGGGAGACGGTGGCCACAATAAGGAAGTGCACTGAGATGGATCGCGTTGTAATTATACTGTACTAATGAGCCACAGTATGAAAAGCAGCCATTGATGAGAATTTATAACATCATCCAGTGTGGATGTAAAACTATACAACGCAAAAAAAGAAATAAAGACTGGAGGCTGGGTGTCTTTAACTTCACCTAAGGAATTAAGTGAGATGTCTTTTTGAGGAGTTGGCTCTTTTGGCTAAATTCATTAAATGAGCCATTTGTTTGAATCTCATGTGGCCCCTCATTTAGTTTTACCTCAAGTTATTTCAACAAAATGCAGTTTAATTCAGCATTTATATCCTGTGACTGTGGGGCACAGCGCTCCCCAGTCTGTATTTTTTTATTTAGTGCAATGCATAATCTGTAATATACAGTACTGGTTACTAATTATCCACAGTTCCATTTAATAGAGTTATAATGCTCAATCCTATTAATATTCTAATGTGACAAAAAAGGTCCTCGTCCCTCTTTTGATGTGACAACTGTATATAGTATATTTATCATATCAAAGATTTCAACAAGCTGTAGCAATAACAATTAGATTTAATTATTAAAAACAGCCGGAACATGGGAAACAATCAAATGGTGCTGGATCAAACAGGTGTATATTTGCGATTCTAATAGATACATAATAAATGAATAAGTGAATGAACAACTAAAGAATATCTGATTAAATAATACCTAAATAATGCACGTGGCAGGCACAGAAACAAAATTAAAGCACTGACAGAATAAAAACACACCATACAGACACTATATTTATTTTAGCACATTCTAGCAGAAGAAGTGGTTATAAATTTGCCTACATGAGAGAATATAAATGCCTTTAAGTATCGAGCATGTCAAAAACTGTCAGTGTCAAGACTGATTGAAGCACCATGCAACATGTGAGTTTCCATATGAGCGAGTTAACAGCTGGAGGACAGCACGGTGTTAGCAAAAGAATGAAGAAAGAGCCAAACTTAACAGGTAGTTTACTGACAATTTGTGGTTCAGAATGAGCCATTTGCTTGTCAGTGACCCACAACTGTTAGACTGGCAGAAGAGAGAAAGTAGTTTGTGCAGTTGATCTTCTAAATTCAATATATAGCTGCTTAATAGCCATCCTAATAGCTCATCCAGTGACATAGAGGCTCACGACTGATGCCATCTTCTCTTCATGAGAGCAAGAGAGAGAGAGCGAGAGAAACCCTCATCTAACCTGTCATTATCCTGATATATAATTCTGTCTCATTAACAAATGTCCAATGTCTCATTATCAGGACAAAGGCCGTCTCTATCGGGATGCCAGGACAAATTCTAAAATGTGTCCTGATTTGAATAGCGTGTCGGGTCACCCTGATGATGTGAGAGTGACCACCTCATATCCTCCACCTTAATTACTGCCGTAAATTAATGGGCTGTTCATTCTGCCTGGGAGCCACCATGCTAACAGCTCCCCATGACAATGTGTGTGAGACAAAAATAGACACCTGTTGACGTGGGCACCGACTCAGCACGTCAACATGCTGTGTTCTATTATAAATGTAACGATGAGCAAGAGATAGGACAAAAAGTTACAGTAATAATTACTGTAATATCTTGGAAGGAATCAGTCTTCCCCCCAAGCTAATGATGGATCTGACCTTGGGTCAGAAATATGCTGTGCTGTAGGTCGCCCACTCACAAGCATTTCAAGCAATTTTACAGTATGCAACACACGTATACAAAATATATAGTTACTGCTGTAGTGGACTGATTAGAAGGATAAAAACTGTTGATGTGGTTCACATACATCTCAATTTGGTTGCCACGTTTAACCTATTAGAGGCCGGGTTTGTCTGAAACACAGAAAAGGACAGTGGATAAAAATATCACAGCTCATCACACGGTCAAATTCAACATTTTTGGTCATCGGTAGTTTATGTAATTTCATTCCCTTTTGTCACGCGGTGGCAAAATGACAAGTACCAGTCGTGTTAAAGGTAACAGCAGCAGAAACAGTGAGCACAGAGGGCTGATCATTTCAGCACAGTGTTATTACATTAAAGCTCTTTTTGCAGCTATCTGAGAGTGGTGGGTGGACAGTGTAAAGCAAAGCCATTTTCATTTTAACAGCCTGGGCCAACACTTGCTTGGCACTGTCAGTGAATTACACAGTCATTCACTCATGTTACACATGCGGGGTTGTGTTGGCTGCCAGTAACAAGTAGTTTTATGTCAAAGGGAACATTTTTTTTAAACTTGTTTCCTGTTAGAAGGCTGCTGTGCCCGGAGAGACCCCAAGCTGAAACATGTACTACTAAGGCCATGTGTGTTTATGGCTGAGAAAAAGAGTGTATATGTGTGTGTGTAGATGTCATCTGTTTTAGTCAGCAGCTGCCAGCGTATCTCATCTCCAACTCGTGAGAATCTGATTAAAATGTGAGTACAACCGTGACCAGAGTTATATCTGACGTGAGACATAACCTCTTTTAAATCTCACTACATCCTTCAGAAAAACTTTCATTATAAGCCGTGATGGAAATGCTAGAGAGCAAAGATTCATGCCCTCATGGTCATTTAGCAATGCGAAATGCAAGCAAATGGTTTTGTGGTAATGTTTTCAAACACGAATGGAAATTGGAGACACCCCTCATGTTGTGGAAGTTTGGGAAAACCTCTCAAGGGTTTATAGTCTGGCTCGGCCTCCACCATCTCCCTCCCAAAGAACCCTCCACCCTCCACCCTCCACCCTCCCTCTGCGTTTATCCCTCTGCCTCTTTGAACCTGCCAGCCACAGTCACAGACCCTCATTAATCATTGAGGATGGGCTTCCACTCTCTTGGGCCATGCCCAGTTTGCCCAGACCTCATCACTGACTGCCAGAGCCCCGGGCGGGTGAAGCCCATCTTGTGCTCCAGCCTTGGCACCGGGCTCGGGCCCTGCTTGGCATGGATGCCCACACTTCACAAGCCAACCTCGTCAACCCTGCATTCCTCTACTCCCTGTGCTTGTGTGTGTGTGTATGTGTGGTGCACAGCTTCACAATCCACTGTTAGATGACCTGCCTCTCATAAATAAACTTCCTTTCTAGCTTATGTTCATCTCCTCAGTCTGTGTAGTGACACCCAATATAAATTACACAACCTTCCTATCTTTACTTTCATCCTTATTTTTCTTATTGAGCTCCTCTCATCCACCCTAATCCCTCTCTCTTTATCTTTCGTTCTTCCACTTCCTGTTTCAGCTTTTTTTCTTTCTTCTCCTATGCCATTTGAATGTGCGCAATAACAACACTAATCCAACTCCTATGTTATCAGCAGTGCAGCCCTACGAGCCGAGGTACTTCTTAATCTTTCAAGCCCCTGTTCTGCCAGTTCCTAGGAGTGGGCAGCTGTTGCTAGCGCAATACCTTTGCACCCACCCTCCTCTGTGACTTCTGGCCCATCGCCCTGTTTCTATCTAATCCACAGCTATGCAGCTTTGCCTCAGAACTTCGCAAAGCCTATAATACCAAAAAATACCCTATTATAAAATGGTTGTAGGCAGTGTAGTCCAGCAAAACAAGGAGACGGTAAATGGTCATTTGGTTTCCAGTTAAGCCCATGATTGTCAAACTGGGATACATTTTGTATTGCACAAAGGGGATTTCATCATCTCCTTCCCCTGTCAAATTGGCCCCTAGCAGACCTACAACTGCAGACTGTAACTGTCAGTTAGAACCAAAGTACCACAGTGCTGTCTTGTCTATAACTCATATCCTTTTTTCTTTGTCCCAGTCTTTTATGCTTCGTCCGTGGTGTGCAATTCTGTACAATTTCATATTTCCACTGCATCCTTGCAGATGGTCACTTTAGCACTGACCCACGATACCTTAAACCTCCAACACGTATTCAAGGTAAAGTTTCCTATGCCAGTTTTGTAATATGCAAACATGATCTATATATTCTATACTCTATATTATTATATTTATATCACCTTTTGCACCAACCCTACAGTTTCAACAGAGAGAGAGACACCTGCTTTCCTTAAATTCTGCTTGTCCATTTCAGCTCCCTGTCTCTGTCATGAATGATTCATACTACTGGCTTTTCTGCACCGTCCACAGCGAGGGGTAGAAAATTGGATGTGCCCTGATTCACATACATGCACACACTCCCGCACACACGCAAATCTAATTCTTGAGAGTTTTTTCGGCACAGCCAAGGTAACAAGTATTACTCACATCCTGACACTTCCATCATTCTGTAAAACAAAAACTGGCAAACTAATCTCTTTGTTTTTGTGCGGTTCAAACTTCTCCATCCACTCCAGCAACGGCTGAGTCAACTTTGCTGTTAAGACCTGCTTGGAATGCAGCGAGCGAGACAGTTGGGAGTTGAAAATGTAATGGGATTAATGCTGAGGAGTAATCTCATAAACACACACAATTCTCCATCTTTTATGCTTAGTTAAGTATTTTCATAATATTGGCCTTTTGAAATAACTTTCTATTATTGGTGAGTGATATGACAACCAATCTGTGAAGCGCTCTTTGTCTCAGATAGTGGCTCCAGCAGAGCAGTGGGAGAGCGTGTCACTCTTGGTTACAAATTAACCATGGATATATCAAGCCCCTGTTGTTCACAGGTCTGGAGGATTAGTCACAGCTGTGAACACGACTGCCCAGGTCGAAGTTTCCATTCAATCAGCCACAGATACAGTAAGGCCTCGCTCAGGCAGAGAAACGTAACGTCCACTGAAGCTAGGCGTGTCACAAGAAGGGGAGAGGGAGATGAATAATGACTGAATGCAGTGAAAGAGTAGGTGGGATTGGAGTGGAGATTTCCCCGTGACACTCAAAGTTCAGTTCAGTTCAGTTCAGATTTTGTGCCACAGGAGGAAAATTCTTTTTGGAGCAAGGCAGCATGGAAACAAAAAAACACAACAAAACAATAGAAGACATAAAAAATGAATGCTATACCCACAACACAAGATAAAATAAAGAGTCTACAGTATACAAGGTTGTAGCAACTAGTAACATATCTGTAGTCAATGACTGACTCACCACAGGGAAATCATTCATTATGTAGTGAGTATTTCTCCCTCAAGTGAGTCTGCCTGTCTGCCTATAGATCTGTGTTTGTGTGTGAAAAGTTTATCAAACAGTTTATCAGAGGTCAAAAGTCTGGACATTAATTATTAACTTTCTGAGGGCTTCTGAATCTGTGCCTTCAACACACATACAGTACGGTTGTGTTACATTTGGCAGGGAAGGGCAAAGCAGATCCATTATTCATCCTGTTGACTGGTTCATAGGTTCAGGGTTGAAGGGCCAGTCTCCCAGGGGTGGATGTGGGACAGAGGGCGGATGAGAGAGCTCTTACGTAGCCAACAGATTTCCAACACAGTGTATAAAAGGCCCAGGATGAAGTTCTTTTCTGCAACAAAATCGCCTGGGGATATATTATCTCTAGTTCTTCCATATTTACGGTGACAGGTTGATGACTTGGGTAATTGTTGACTTCACCTGATGACCTAACGGCGCACAGCTCAGCAGATACACAAGACAACTAATAACCAGGGCATCATGTGGGGTTTCATCCTCAGCTGCAGCAGTGTCCCCAGGGTGGACTGGGACGATGTACTGTAGTGATAACATAATACTCTGTTCCTGTGGTCACTCATTCTTTGGGCAGTCGCTTTTCTCTTATGGTCTTCACAAGTTAGCTTTATTCTATTTTACCTCATCTCTAAGGGTGCTTTCACACCTGTTTGGTGAGGTTCTGACCTGTTTTGTTCAGTTTGTTTAGGCTGGTGTGAAAGCTGTCAACTGAATTCTGATGCGGTCCAAACAAGCAGACTGAGACCAGCTGAAAAGCTGGGTCTTCAAAGTGAACTCTGGTGCAGTTCGTTTGTGGTAACTGGACAACCGCAGGGTTTTAAGATAAGATTTTTAAGATTCATATATATATATATATATATATATATATATATATATATATATATATATATATTTGTGCAATTAGTTCTACACTGATACCAACTCTTCTTTTTCCTCCTTCAAAATAAACTGTCTATATATCCACCATCTATAGTGCTATAAAGTTTCAGTATGTGTTGTGTTGAGACATACCATCATAGGTGCCACTCTCCAGCAGGAGTCCACTTTCTTCCAGGTCACGAAATTCCCCCACACTGATGAAATTGTAGTCCACTCCAGGAACTTCCCCCTCTCTGGGCTGCCGAGTGGTGCCTGCCAACAAAGACACAGTTTAAGACAGAGGGAACATCCAATCGAATGGAATGTGCCATTCACTAAGGAGGGGTGTGTGTGTGTGTGTGTGTGTGTGAGAGGAGCTGGAAGTGACGTTATTCAACATGCCCACAGGGATGTGATTCACATACAAATACAGCACCCAGGGGTGCATCTGTGTCTACATCATGAATAGTCAACAGAGCTGGGACCACAAAGCGATGAATTCATTATCAAAATATGAAACAGAGAAAAAAAAAACCCTCTACACAGCAGCACAGCTGTCAGAAAACAGAGGAAGTGTAACTGATGATAATGATAATGAACAGGATTTTAATTGCACACTTTTACTCTGACTCCTGTGTACAATGGCACCTTTATTCCTTAAGGAGGCAATTAAATACCACATTAATGCAATAAATAAGTGAGGAGAATTAAAGAGAACGACTTTAGTTAGGTCTGCATTAAGTACATGAATGGATGAAATCCAACTTCGCTGTCGACCTTCTGCATATTTGTTGAATAATTACATCACTTTCATATCTTCCATGTACTCACAAAACACTTTCTCCTCAAAATCCCGCACACAGCTTGGTTTCCATGGCGATATCATATAATACACAGATTAAACGTAAATGTATAGTGGTGACTTGTCAGCAAAATGCTACTTGAGTAAAAATCTTGTTTATGCCTGACCTTTTCTGAGACATGCCGATTTGTAATAAACCAAAGAAGAATTTATGAACTCATACAATTAACTCATAAATGCCCCCAGATCTTCACTGACAAAATCCTTTCCGATAACGTTAAAGATTAGAGCCTTACCACCTGTTTCAAACATTGGGAAAGATTTGTTCTCGTTCATAAACCAAGGCCCCAAGGTCATGGGAGTAAAAATCTGTGACATTTTATACAAAGCATTGTCTCCTTCATGCCAGTGGTGTTGGCCAAGGTCAGATGCTTTATGTCTTGAACAGTTCTGAAGCAAGAGTTGCAATGCGAGTTCAAACCTTTTTATCCCCCCCCCCCTTTTTTCCCTCCTTTTTAAAATATTTACTTCTGTTTTTCACCTAAAACACGCTGCCGCTCCAAAAGTGAAGCTCTGCACTGCATCCCAGTTCATGCAAAGTTCCAGCCATTAAATCATAATCCACCATAACCGCTGCAACCAGTTAAAGAAAGTGTCATGTTTTGCCTTGTTGATGCTCTCATCTGTGAGACACTGAAAATGATGTTACGCTCCCTAACATGCCGACTCTGCTTACCGTCATCTCAGATGTAATCAGGGCTTTTACAGTACCTCAGCTGAACTGCTCTGCTATCTGGCTGCACTGCAGGCACAAGGGATTTTAACTCAGAGTTTAATAGGAACCTATCCCCATTCTTCATTTTCTTTCTGTGTCAACATCCATCCTGACTGCAGTATGAGCCATCACATCTGAAACAGCTTAGTCTGCTGCTAAGACAATCTTTTATTATGTCAAACAGAGCAATCAGAGGAGACCAGCAAAGCCACAAAAGGAGGAAATATGAGCTTATTTTTGGAAGAAGAAATAGGGAAATGTGGATATTTAGCTTTTTATTGTTTAATCAGCTACCTTACCTGAAGATTCTCAAATAAGTTGGATCCATTTTACCAGCCTTACTGTTTCACTTGTCATAACACCATCATGTGACATAACTTCAAGCTCTGATGGAGTTTTAAAAGACAAGGTAGATACAGCTTAAAAGAGGAAAAGGGGAAATAAGGGCTGTGGATGCTATCTGCACTGATGTGCTCCAGATGGGTGCATTCACAAAGCAAAGCGTCTCTTCAGTCTCCACACCTGGACAGTTGTGAGTTGTTACACCCCAGCCATGTGAAGAGGGACTGCTAAGAAATCTAACTGTTATCTGAGAAGGAGCCGGTGGGATAAGGAGCTTTGAAGAAAAGACAAGAGGAAATTTGCTGCCATCTCTCACTGGAAAAGAGCACGCTGTTTCAACTTCCATCTTGTGTGTGGTTCCTCACAAGCCGCTCTTTGAAGAGATGAAACAACCACATGAAAACAATACGGGACAAAAGACTCAAACTAAATGGGAAAAAAAAAAGTTGGTAGCTACTGGGTCTACAGAGGTGATCGTGGCTTAACAACAGAATCTAGCTCTCCTGTGTTAAGTGTGAACTGAATTTTGTGTGTCTCCATCCTAGCAGGTTGAACACCCACTCAGTGGGGCACCAGAAGTCAAGTGACAAGCATTTACCAACAAGGCTCCCAGATGCTAATTGCAGCTGAACAATAGAAAAGAAAAAAATCAACAAAAATTGAACTCACAGATACCAGATCAGACGGTGCCAACTGTACATTTCTAGAAGAACAAGAGGTACTGATGGATGTTGGCTGTAATGTCTGATGAATACACAATAAATCAGAACACTAACTTCAAGGGAAGCAACAATATTGATCTTTTAATGAGGTCTGTCCATTTTTTGTTCATCCCACTTTAACTTGTGTCTCTTAACTTTCAGTCACTATCACCGGCTGCAAGTCAAAACTCTCGGTCCTCATCGATTCACACAACCTACGATAAATTTCTCAAAGTTGGGAACACACGTCCACATTTATAATTTATAAGGATGCCATGTTGCCTGACACTCCAACATTCCCTGCAGATATCAGATTATAAAGATGATTTATGGAGCAAAGTTACCTGCAGCGTTAGCTAGCGTTTAAGGAGCACTGATGCTTAACTTATCAGTACGATGGTGCATGATTTTTGCATGTTTGTCTAGAAGTAAATAGCTTTTCACCTGAATATGTGACATAATTTTATTAATAATACGATTCTGAATAATGAGCTTGTTACACAATAGTAAGCCCATGTACTGTAATGGAAAACTGGACTGATTATGTCTGATTTGTGTGGAAAAGGTTTGGTTTGATCATATAACTTTCTGATGTGCATCCATCAGATCCACATAAAATCCCGCGTAGTGTAAAAATGTCACTAAAACCAAATGAATCTCCATTGTGAGAAATATTGTATCAGCATACGTTTCGAAGGGCCACGCTCAGATAACTATGATACCATATTGTTACATACAGTATGTACATGATACCAACACGTTCTAGATCAGTCACCATTAAAGTTACAACAGTAACACGACCTGCTGATACCGGTGCTGTCCAGCAGAATATTTGCTACGTAAACAGCAGTTGATGTTTGAAAGACTGCGGTGGAACAGGGTCAGGCAGTTGCGATGTAATTTTGTTATCCAAAAATTATGAGCTATATGAACCATTCATCACTACAGAATCTTAGTCATGTATTCATCCAAAGTAAGAATTTAGAACTGATTAATACTGAAGAATGATACTGGCTCAGAAAAATATTACCATTTCTTCTGCAACATGGAGAGACTATGTCACAATGCGCATTATGTCTGCTATGAAGAACTGCTGTAAAATGTTAAAGGTATATATAATTAAACGAAAACCTTCTACAGCATCCATTTATTTATTGAAGCTTACTAGTCTGCATTTATAATTCATATGAACTACATAAGGAAAAAGTTGATTTGATATTGTAGGCAAGTTTTACGATTTACTTTTAACTTGTTATTTCTCTGCAGTAGGACAAAGATTCCATGCTGAGCTACATCAATGCAAAGCTGTATTCTCTCTTTTGTCTCAGTGGCTTAAAAACTTAAAAGGAGCCCTCTTCAATCTTCTCAAAGAAAAAAACTGCACGGATTGAAAACCTGGGGCATCAACCCTTTTTTACATTTCCACTATCCTTTCTTGTTTTTTTTTATCTGGCAATGAGACTCGTGGAGCTGATTGCCGTGCCGTGCCGGATATTAATGCCCAGGGATTGATAGAAAAAGAAAGGTAGTTTGCGGTGGAGTTAGGGGCCGGGATTTAGCCGAGCTTCGAGGATTTTGTGGTGCCCCGGACCCCTGGCACTGTCTTGAGCCCCTGTCATCTTTTGTGGGAGGCAAGCGTGACACTTAATGAAGTCTCACTGTGTGTGGTAGAAGAAGGAAGTCATGCTTCTCTCACTCTGAGATGCCATTTGGGCTGCCGTAATGAGCACAGGCATCATGCTGTAGTGGCTATTTAGGCTCCTCGCACGGTCACTGCAGCTCAGTGCGCTGTGATGAGCCACTGGCACAGGCTGGCATGAGCAGAGTGGACAAGGGACATATGCTGAGCTACTGAAGCCAGACTGCAATGTCTCACATGGGATATGCATGGCACAAGTTTTTATATCTTCAGTGCTGACTCTCTAAAGTAGACTGAAATGTTCAGAACGGGGTAAAACTAGATCATGGTGTGCTCTGTCAGTGCTTAAACAACTGTAATTATCTTTAAGATGAGGAGGAAATTGAGCACAATTGAGATGTTAATGCGTCTAACTCTATATACTCTGCATGCTGTAGCTAAATAGTTAAGGAGCACTGAGGCCTTATGGAGTGTTTTATACTGTAAATATTTATATATATACATATACATACATATACATATATATATACATACATATATATATATACATATATATATATATATACATATATATATACATATATATATATATACATATATATACATATATATATATATATTTCTACAGCAAATCTTTGGGCAGATTCATTCAGCAAGATGAGAAACTAGAAAAATCTCAAATTAATCATAACTGCTTTATTGTACATCAAATGCAACTTCAAAATATGCCTTTAAAATGACTTTCCCTGCATGCATAACGTAAGAAATGAGAGCTTTCGAAATGCTAACTGAGACGGATAATAAACGATGTCTGAAACAGCGATAAATGGCAAAAACTTTGTTTTTTTTAACTCAGCTGTGCAGCCCAGAGAATGCAGCTGCTCTTTCATTTACGCCTGTTGGCCTTGTTGTCCATTTTAAAATCACTTGGGCATAAAAACAAACTGTTCTGTCCTGGTTTTTTATTCTTCTATTTTGAAAGGGGCAGTGGAGCGGACTCAAAGAAAAAAAAAAACTCAGGGTTGGAAAGTAAAGAAAGAATGCAATTCTGAAGAAAGTTCTTTCACACCTTTAATTGTAAGATAACCAAGGCCTGACTATAATCCAAAACTGAAAATAAACGTCTCTCTAAATTCAATACTTCATATATTCAGTCTCAAAACTCATTTTCCTTAAACTAAACATAAGAATCGGGAAAGTGTGTCGTTCCCCTTGATTCAAAAACAGTTTTTTTTTTACAAGCCCTGAAGTCTTAAAGCATATTCCACTCATGCTAGGTAATGTTAGCCTTCCATATCAAAGTCTGCTCAGGTTTTCCTAGGACATCAGAGTTACGCAGGCAAGAAAATAAGTAGGATGGTGCAGGTAGTGCTACAGATGAGAACAGACCAGGCTCCATCTGGAGGGGTCAGAGTGCAACAAGCAGAGCCCAGACAGAGAGAGGTGCCCAAGGCTGTGGAGGCTACTCACAGGGAATGGTGCGCAGGTACAGGTTGTCCCTGATCACCTGCTGGAGCTTATGGTCCAGGGAGCCCTTCTGAAACTGCAGGCTGAGGTAGTGACGCAAATCAGTATTCAACACCTTACCTAGAGGAAAGGAAAGAGAAGAGGGTCAGTCCAACAATTAAATAACGCAAGAGGGCATCTACATGCCGCTCATTTATGAAACACCCACTCTGATGATTTGATTTTGAGACAATTAAAAAGGCATTCTGAAATTTAAATTCATAACAAGCTACGCCACACTCCTCCGACGGACAACAACACATGCTGCAAACGGCAAATCAAAAGGGTCCTTGTACGGACAGCAATTACTTGCACCTGAGAAGACTAGGCGCTAAGTGAAGCTGTCACATGTGATGAAACATTAATTGGGCTCTTTCATTAAGATCCAGATGCACGCATTACCAAAGGCCGTTACACAACATTAGGACTGTTGCTTGTCGGGAACAACAGCATTTCAAGAAAAGTCTGAGGAAGTGTAGGGGGCTCCGCGGTCATCTTCAAGAGGAGGGAGATTTACCATCCTCCTCTGAGCGACAGTGTCAGAGAGAGGAGACAGAGAGATATAGAGAGAAGGAAGAAACACGGAGAGAATTCCCTTGTGTTTGCTACAGTAACACTCTTCCTCTATGTGGACTCCAGCTGTGTGTGGAGCTCCTGCCTCGAGGAGGGACATGCTGGATGTGCTTTGAATGTGGCTTCAGTTACACTGTGGGCATCAATAACTGGCAGCTTCTCCTCAAAGCTGCCTCACAGGGGGTACACAATTAACCTGAGCACCACGGTCCACTATCTACATAAAACATCAAGTGGCGGTTGTTCTGACAGGCATCGCAGCAGCAACAATACCCGCAATATGCCTCGTCAAAACCTTTTTCTCTTTTGTGCCGTCTAAAACACAGCTCTACAAGGCCAGAATGTGGTAATGTTTGCCGCCAGTGTCTGCCAGATTCTCTGACGCAAGCGCTAAGATCCCGTAGATGAGTACTGTCACCCAGACTCCATATGAGATCTGCATTAAGCTACTGTGAGGAACATCAGTGAGTAAGATAATACACCTCTCCAAGCAAGACACCTACGGAGATTGCAAATACCCGATTTTTCATTGTGAGACTAATTCTGCTGTTGGCTAATCTGCTGATGAATATTTTATCATACTACACAGTTTTGAGCCAGTGTGCCAGACGCTTCTTATTTTCACTACTCCACTGATCAATCGCACACTCAAACGTCATTGTAGAGTGGCTTTGATTTCAACATAAAACATTCATAACTCCATTCACGTCTATTCACCAACATATACACACACTCACACAAACAAAAGATTCCCTCTCCTTTCAGTCGAGTGGCAGGGTTCAAACTAGCAGAAATTGGCAGAAAGAAACCGAATAAAAAATAACCATACTGCCTAGTAACAAAGAGAAATATTCCCACAGTGAAAGTAATGAAAATTTAAAAGTGAGGAGCATCCTACGCATCCCACACTCTACAAGAGTCCTACTCTGAAACTTGAACAGTATTTTTTATGATACCCATTTTCAGCAGGAAGTATTGACGGATGGACTGGGCTGCTGGGGAATAAAACGCTATCGCCTTCCAAATTCAGAAATATTGTAAATTATATGAAGTTCGCTTATTCATCCCCTAAGGGGATAAAACTACTACCACTGGGACTGCAGATCAGCAGCATTACGATGCCTGGTTGAGGGGGTCGATTCTCCCCCCTTAACATCTGCCAAAAAGTGGTGTTGAAAGTATTTCTGATTGAAAGCATTCTCAGTTTCTTGCTTACTGGGTGTTCAACACGACTCAATCCTTTTGCTCTGCAGTCGAACACACAAGCTAATAATTCAAGTGATTTTGGAAGTCCGAGGCTTTGGAGTGCGCCTGCTGCTTTACTTAAGTTGAAACAGTCCAGTAACTGCAGCATGCCAGGGGTACAAGTGAGGGCCGGGGCCAAGAGAAGCATGGCTCTCCGTTATGTAACTCTATAGACTTTTTACTGGCACAATGAATGTGAGGAATTTAGGTCAAGGAAACAAAAGCTGGGTCTGGCTACGCATTGCAACTAGAAAGACCACAAGCCTGCGGTCCATGTTCCCAGAAGCTATGAGACATGAAAAACCCCAAAACACACACAAACAATATGCATCCCATTCCCTCCCCTAGCGGGTCAGGCTCGTTCCCATGTTAAAAGGGGATGGGAGTGATTCTGCCTTCACCAGGGCTTTCATCATGCTTGGGAATGCCACCCTGGATCCATTTTCACACACTGCCTTGAAAGATCAGCTGGTTTCAGTATGGACAATGGATGAGGCTAATTGTTACCACAGGATTCCTGCAACTATGGGTAGACAACCCACTGGGTCAAGAAAAATCAGTCTCTCTCTTTCTCTCTCTCTCTCTCTCTTTCTCTCATACACACACACAAACACATGCAAATCACCTCCCCTGCCCAAAGCAAACTCCCACTCAAGTGCTGCTAACAGGGTAGTCTTTGTGGCCCGCCTGTCAGGTTGCGTTAGCGTGCTACATCATATCTCCAGAGACGGAGAGAGAAAGAGAGAAAGGGAGAAAGGGAGGGAGCGGCAGCTCGAAGCTTCCCGCTAGGTTACAAGGCAGCACATCACTGGCCTGCCAGGCTGGTAGTACGAGGCATGTGAGACACAATGGAAGCCTTTGTGCCTTGTCATCTGGCTATTAGACACTCTCTCATAGAGGGGGAGTGTGGGGGAGTTGGTGGGGAAAAGGGGGGTCCGCAGTTCAAGGATGGCGAATCATTAAAACAGAGGGAGTGAGGGAGGGCAGGGTGGAGGGAGAGGGTGATGTTTGCAGAGAGGAGTAATGATGATGCATGGGAACACACGTGGAAACTCACCCCGCCTCTCTCCTCCTGCCTTTTCATCATTATTCTATCGCTCCATCTCTGACTGCGCGTCTTTGCCTCCCTCGCTGTGGAGATTCATCAGCCCTGGCAGATCCCCACAGGGCTCCTCACACCTATGTTTGAGATCACTTTCTGAATAGCCATTGGCCCTCCCCGCACCTCCCCTTTTTCTTTCTTCCGCGACTGGCCACTTAACCTTTTGTTTCTCTCATATCACAAGCCTTTGCTTTCAAGTGATGTGTGCATCTACCTGTCACTGCCTCCACCACCGCAGCCCCTCTCTTCCTGTCCTCTGCCTCTTAGATCAGTCTGGATAAAGGCAAATAAAAAGCAAGCCCTCATTCTGGGCCCGTCTAAATTTGCTATTAGTTTTCAGTATTTACACATATGTGTACAAGGAGGGGAGAGGAGGAGGTGGAGATGAGAGGAGAGGCCTTACTCAGATCAATAATAAAAGATCTAAGTAAGGATCTAAGTAAAGACTGAAAACATACTGTATGGGTGTACTAACAAAACCTCCACTCTCTATCTGTCTCTTTCTCTATCACACACACATCCACAGACATGAAAACAAAGCACATGCTGCTGCCCATCATCCTTTCCCCAGTCCCCTAGGACACTTATATTTTGGTATCTGCCATGGGAAACTGCTACTCTCAGCTCACCTCACCATCTGTCATTTTCTGTAACTGATGTCAAAACTACTGAAGTGCTTTGTGAAAAGTCTTTCATTGAGAGTCAAGTTGTTTTTCGGCCAAAAGACTGGACGAGAGCTTCAGTCCATCTACTATTATAAAACAGGTTTACCAGCATGGAGCACCGTTTTTGACTCACCTCACACAGTCAAAGTCTACAGCAGACCAAAGCCTTTAAAATGTCCACAATCTTTTGAAAAAGATCATGAGTGTTNNTAACATTTCATAATTAGCAGTAAACAAAGCCCAGCTGAGGCTGGTGGGTATGTCAATAGTTTTGAAGGTATTTAGTCATAAACCAAAGCATTGGACAAATTGAAGTTTTGATCTGATGGTGGCATCACATGAAAAGTCAAGGCATCAGCAAAGTTATTACAGTTCATCCTGAGGGGGACATGAATGTCTGTACCAAATTCCATGGCAATCCATCCAAAAGTTTTTGAGATATTTCACTAAAAAACAAAAATGTCAACCTCATGGTGGTGCTAAAGGAAACGTCAGGAGATCACTGAAGTCAGTAGGCTTCATCTTCTGGGGACCATGAATGTTTGCATTAAATCTGATCCATTCAAAAACTTTTAATACTTCAGTCTAGACGAAAGTGGGGGACCGACTGACCAAATGACATTACCATCCATAGAGCCATGCTGATTGCATGGCCAAAAATTATGCTCATGAGCTAGAATTTTGTTGGACTAAAGGAAAATGTAAAATACTTTGCAACGAGAGAAATACTGAAAGACAACAACTTCTTGGAAAAAAAGCTTGCATACGAGATACTGAGCACTCAGGTGAGTCTTACTACTGCATGAATTTGGCACAAGAACCATTCTGCCAAAAGCAAAAAGACCTGTCTTCTGCTAAATCCTTGTAGCTTGGCTCTCTTCTTGGCACACCAGCGTGCCCTCACTTCACCAGGGCCAAAACAATTGACTTGCAGTAAAGATATTTACCCAAGCCCCCATAAACAGGCAGTTAAATTACAATGGGCTTGCATAGACACAATGCTTTTCATAAATGAGACAGGAAGCAATGCAGAGATGTCACCAGCAGGGGTGTCAGTGGGCGTCTAATGAGGCAATTCTCTGACGGTAGTGCAGCTCCGGAAACAGCGAGAAAGCCCCCGCCATCTGCTAATTACCACCTTGTTAGGTTCATTTGGCAACTCGGGGAAACAGAATGTCCTGCCTCATTCTGTGTGACAGGCAGAGAGAGAATCAACAGTTTATTGGCATCTCGGGGACACCCAGTTTCTTCACTTTCTCCTTAAAATGGCAGAGAGACAAATAAGATTAACAATTCTGGCATGTCTTTTTTTCTCTACGGAGAGCAGCAGACACAGACAGAGAGACAGCTTGGGTTCCACCGCCAGTGGTCTCATCCCCCATACCCATGCTCATGTTCACTGAACGTGATTAGTGGTAGAACTCCTACCACTACCCTTAAACACTTTCCCCTTCGAAACGGGAGAGGTGTGGTGTGTTTTCTCATCTAAGACAAGCTCTGTCGCTCTTATGGCCACTGTTCAAGCTGAGAGCTGTAATTGGCCGGCAAAAAGGAGTCAGTGTGAAGTCAATTAGTGGCTGCAGAGCCCAAGAGATTAATTGTGGATGGAGGTAGGCTTTGGGATGAAAAATGTTACTTGGAGGAAATCAATGTCCCGAATCGCCCTTTTCTCCCCTCAGGTTAGACACATACCTCTTAACATCCAATTAGTGGGATTGTATCTCAACATAAGGTCAGTCTGCACAAGTTGGGTGTTTTTTGTATAAAATGGCTAATGACCAGGTTGAAAACTTCCTTATTGTATTTTTGCTATACTGATATACAGGGAAAAAAAGGTTTAACAGCAGAATTTATAAGCTATGAGTATCAAATTCCTATCGATAACACAAGGGGATGAGGTGCTAGAGGAGAAGTGACTCTATATGATACTATTTTGGGCTTTCTGTGCCACAAGGACAATGGCATTATCCCTGCACCCTTGGCAGAATAGCACGATCAACTCTTTAAGCAGATAATTGAAAGGAATGGTCTTGCTACACATTGCGTGCAGGCTTAATGTTGCGGACTTATTATAGTCAATGTGATAATCATCAGTGCACTTGGCAATAGACACAGATGGTGTCCCAAAGCACTCAGCATTCAGAAATATATTCTTGGCTCCGGATGGCTTGCCTGCTATTGTTGGCTGACTGTACTAAATATCCATTAGTTACATGTTTGAGATAAAACTGGCTCAGTGCTTTCTTGGCTCATTTAATAGTACACACCTATTCTGGTGATACATGAAGTATGTGTGTCTACAATCTTACAACTTCAGAGCAGCCAGCCAGAGTGTGTGGGTGGGTATAATGAATTATTGCTAAAAGCGGTGACATTAATTCAAGGTACCCCGTCCTCCCCCAGTCACTGCGTTACAGCACATGACAAAAGTGTCAAGCTTTTTCTTTCCAGTGAAAAGTGACCTTGAAATTGTCCTTTCTAATCCTATTGTGGCTTAGAGGAAGACATTTAGCAAAAAGCTGAAATAAAGCTAAGGTCGAGCCTCTCTTGTCTTGTCTGTCCCTTTTGGATTCTTAGCTGGGGCAGGGAGGTGGAAGAACAGTCACAGCCACCCCACGGTCATCCTGAGCAGGCGGGGCCTTCTCTCTCTCCTGTCCACTTCCTGTGATGTGGAGCAGACTGACAGATCATGACATTAACCTCTCCTTCGCCCAGTATCCACATCCAACCGCTTCCCTGAGCACTGCTACCTGCCCTGCAGTCTTTCAGGTCCAGCAGACACACCCACCAAGTGGTTAGTGGTTGGCCGCCCATTGGTGTCATCTATACTAAAAAATGTTGCGACCTTCCAGAGCTGACTTTTAGTATGTTAGAGGGGAAAATTAGGAATAACTATGCTGGTTTGAATTATGAAACTATGATGGCAATATCGCTCTGTCTGTCTGAAGACTGAAATATCTCAACAGCAATCAGATGGATTGGCACAACATTATGTACATACATTCATGGTCCCCAGGTGATGAATCCTAAAGAGCCTTTTGGTGATCCCTTGACTTTTCCTCTAGCGCCACCATGAAGTTCACATTTGTTGTTTTTTTTGAGTGAAATGTTTAAACAACTATCAAATGGATTGCCATGTACTGACCACCTCTATAGATGTAGATTCTGTTTGCCACTCCAGACAGTAAACAGTTCAATTCAGAACCGTTCACTGAGACTAGTGCACTGGCCAAAGGCCTGTGTCCCACAATGTAGGGGCTGGCATTCAGGGAGGCACTGCAAAGGGAGGCACTGCAAAAAATCTAACAAACAACAAAAAGAAAAATCAGGTCAATACAGCGAGACAGACTTTAACGAGCCATGGAGACATCCGTTGTCCACTACCGCCAAGGGCATTGTTCAAGCATGCATTTCCAGTATTATGACCAGGCAGACCGATAGGAAAACAAGAGAGAGAAAGGATGGGAGAGAGGATGAAAAGACCAAGATTTTTAACAAGGTATCTTTAGGCTTTTGCACCTGTCTTTTTAGCTTGTGGTTTCTCTTTCATCTCTAGGCTCCAATATCCCAGCAGCTCTGGTCCACTCTAAAATGCACAGCTCTGAACCTCTAACAGTGAGGTTAACCCCCTTGTGAGGCATACAAACAAGATAAAATGACTGGATGAAAATGCTGACATAATGCAGCAGAGCTCAGGACGGGAGGAGCGTGGTTATCTCTCTCTGTCTGTGTGTGTGTGTGTGTGCGCAAGTCAGCCTCCGAGCACATTTCCTCTTCGCCCCATTGTTCATTTGGTTGATCTGTTGTGTGGAGGCCGTCTGGATGTGACGCAGAGAAGAAGAAGTGCCTTCTGCACTGTGCATTATCAAAAGCCTGCTGCTGTTTGCCATCTCTGTGGTCTGAAACCTCCGTCTGTCTATCTGCACACAGGCACACACATACACCTGCTGTATACATACACACACACAAGCGCAAACCCTTGGACAAACAAAAATACCCACTCCCACTGCACATGAGCATACATGTGCACACACACTCACACACGACAGCTTCCAGAGAGACTGACTGAGAAACAGAGATCAAAGAGTGGAACAATCTTTTTCGCATCATCTCCGTGATAGAGAATGATCTTTACATCCCATCGTATGGGGAGGGAGACAAAGGGCTTCATTGTCATCAGGGGATCAGAGAGAATGCAAGAAGCGAAATGGGGAGAGATCAATCAGTGTATTATTGAAGGATCAGAGAGAGAGGAAGCATATGGAGATAGATGGAGCAGCAGCAGCAGCAGCTTCTGGAGCTCTGTGGATTACGGTTCTGCAGAGCAAGTAAAGTGATGCGCTCTTAGCCTCAATAACTTGGGCTGTCACTGACAATATGCCGCCCGATGCATCAGAGAGAACCCCAGGGGACACAAAAATCTCTCTATCTTGTTCTTTTCCACCCTCTCTCTCTCTCTCCCTCTCTCTTACTCACACACACACATACAAAAACAGTGCTAACATTTTTACCAACATTTTAAAAAAAAGGATGCTGTGAGGTCTGAAAACACAAAAGGGATTTCATGCGATGGTGAAAACACGGTAGAAGTATTTGCTGGTATGAAATGTGTCAAGAGAGATTTACACAGGACAGGCACCTACTGAGGTATTTCCTCTGTTCGCCAACTCACATGCACTGTTGTGTGATTGTATGGGCTTGCCTATGTGTGTGTGTGTGTAAGGCTCGCTTCAAAGACCTACAGTAGTCAGCACTGATGTTTTAGGCACGTCTGCTAATAATATGCACAACAGAGCAGAAGGCATTGTATTGGAAAGCACAGCCCGAGGAGCTGCAGCTCATTTGAAGTGTGCATCTCTTGATGCCAGGCTGACCCAGATGCTGCCTCCATCCTTGACTCACACACATCACCAAATGGTATCCTGCTGACATGGGAACACACCAGGGCTATATTTGCATACATTAATGTTGAAACAATTAGCGGATTAATCGATTAAGTATTACAGGCATATATCAAGTGAGAACGCCAGCCAGTTTTAAAATGCGAACATTTGTCTTGCCTTTCTCTGATTCATATATTTCTGACTTAAATACCATTATGGTTTTGGACTGTCGGTCAGGTCGAGTAAGCAAATAAAGTACACGTACCTTAAAATTGTTCTTAAGTACAATACTCGAATAAATGTTATTTCCACCACTGGTTTTAAGGAGGCTGACGGTTGTCATAGATGCAATCATTTATCAGTTTTTTCTTCGATTTTCCTGACATGAATTGATCACTGCACCAGCCAGTGAAAAGTAAAGTCCATTTACTAAAATAATGTACATTTGTGAGGCACTTCTATGCTACTTTTTATTTCTACTCCCCCGCACTTGCAGATTAAGATTGTAGATACAAAACATACCATTAACGGACAAAATATGATGTATTATTATAGATTAAAATACCCAGCAGTACACAAAGTCGTTGAAATTAGCCTCACCTCATCCATCCTTAAAATGCTGCATACTCCAGAGCAGCTACTAAATGGACCTTAAGGTGATGTCGTTTTGTCAACTGCTGTCAAGTCAAGAGTGAACTTTCAATCTCAACTTTTAAGCCAACAAGTGTTCAGAAAATATGGAAATTTGAACATCTACAATTCTATGACAACTGGGCAAACTCCACCTGCTGAAGGAGCTCAAGCACAGCTTCAAAATGGACCTCGCGGTGAGACTGTTTTGTCAAGAAAACAATATTTGCATAAGAGGTACACTTTGATGAAAATAGATCAAAGATACAGTCATTTTAAACTCAATATACCGTAATTATTAAAACCTCTGCAGGTACTGTAACATTTCATCGCTGAAAACACCTCACTGCTGAGGTCCTAGGTTGGTCCTTCACTTTACTCCCTGCCGTCACCAGTGGCTGCGGCTAAAAAAGTAATTCCAGGACCAGGGAACGGTGTTTCCACTATTTCTCACACACACACACACACACACACACACACACACACACACACACACACACACAGTCACAACCTGATCCCCGTCGTCCATCTCCAGGAGGTCAGGTAGGGATGGTGTGCATGAAGAGAAACCACTCTCCTACATTGCATCCATCCATCATGTGCTGGAGCCTCTGGCTGCAGAACAGGATACTCGCCTATCACTGAAATGAGTCAGCTGGCTGGACTTCAGTCATTTTCAGCCCTATGTCCACCTAACATCCCTCTTACTGAGAGATGCGCGCGTGTGTGTGTGTGTGTGTGTGTGTGTGCAGAGGATGTGTTAGCGTAATGGTGGAAGGGTTACTGAACGCAAGGGTAGGTGTATGACTTTAGCTTAGTGAAGCCTATGGACATTGCTTGGCCACTGGATACTGACATTTAGTCCATGATTTATCTGTATCTCTTTGAAGGCACACACAAGGGACTGCTCAATAAGCTGGGCAGATGCCCAGGGAGGAGAGGGCAGCCACATCAGTCACTCACAGCAGATGAAAAGGCTTTAGCAGCCAGACGCCAGAGAGCAGATATGAAGAGAATCAGAGGCAAAACCTCCCTACAACCGCTGAATGTCAACTGAATATTTACCTCATGCTGTTTTCGAGGCTCTCTCTGATGACTGAAATTTGTATTCTTCCAGTTGCCCATAGCAGACGTTAGTTATGTTTAATAAATAATTCTTCCGTATGACCGATGGACTCACGGATGGGGGGATGAACTGGAGCGAATCAAAAACGAACATCTGTGTGCTTGCTGCTGTTACGAGACAGACAGAAATGGGGTTTGACTGAATCAGCTAAGACCCTATCTATAAATACTGCAGAGTGTGTGGAAGGATCACATCATGCGTGTATCTGTGTATATGTGTTTGTAGGTAAGTGTCAGGCAGAGGAAATGCACATACATAATAACAAGTACAAATGTGTACTCAAACTGCTCCCTATGGGTTGCGTTGCAGTGGTACAGAAAGAGGCTGTGAGTGTATGCTGGAAGGAAAACATACACATTTGTTAGATCCGCAGCCAAATGTCACAATGATCCAGCGAAGCCCCGAGCCGCTTTATTAGCATCTTGAAAATATAAGGGGCTTTCTGTCAGGAATGAACAGTGCACACGGAGAACGTGGCAGTAATGACACCCAGTCTGAGTGGGTGAGTCACGGTGTTGTGTTGCTCAGGGACTGATCCAGTCAGAAGTGATTTAATAGAGCAGAGTCCTCTCCCTGTTGATCCATAGGTCTTTGTTATTAGTATGATGTCAGAGAGATAGCTCGCCGGAGCTTTCCATTGGGGGGGGTTTGGGATTTTGTTGGACTGATTCGTTCCATGTGTGATGATTCCAACTGACTCACAGAGACCTGCTCTCATTATGCTAGCATGCAGTCACACACAAACAAACAAAAGGATAGGTCACCCCCTTGAGAGGCTAGCCTTAAACAGCGCAGGGTGGTTTCAATCATGACAGAAAAATGGGGCTCAGGGGCGAGCCAGATCTGTGAGTAAGACTAATAAAAATTTAACTGATTCAGTGGATAAGCATCAACGAAAACACAACCCCAAACCCCCCAAACACCACCTCTCCCGACAAACTGCACATGCAAGCACAAAACCACAGAGATATTATTTCAGAGACATATTGAAATGTCAATAAATGCTTGAGGACATGGTCACCCCTGACCACAAACATATTGACTCACTCCTACTGACTCACTCAATGATAATTATCTGGGTTATTTTGCCACAGATGCACTTCTAATACACCCAAACGGAGACGCGCTGTACTGTAAAACACAGAGAAATAAGGAAATATGACACTAAAAATGCAGTCAACAACATACATGGTTAATACAAGGTCAAGGATGTGGGAGGGAGGGGGAGAGGAAAAACAGAGTCAGGGAGAGGGTAAGACAGAAAAATGTTTGTTTATGCCTGCATTGATGGAGACTCAATACAGCTTCATATGTAGCAGGTGTACTCTTGTGTCCATCTTCAACGCCCCCTTGCACAGCTCGAGTTGGAGGTGTGCTGCGATGAATTCAGAGACAAAGGTTGCTCGCCTCTTTTGTGCTCTCCTCACACACTCCTCGAGGTTTCTTTTGACAGCTGAAAGCTTTGCCATCTCTTAGCGTGGAGAAGTGTGTCTTGCTCTGCTTCAAAACAACCCTGCTCTTATGTGTCGAGTGCTATGAAAAACAAGTTTGGTGCTGGCAGCACTGAAGGAGAAGAGAGGGGAACAGCGTGACTGCGCGGAGTGACGGCTGCACACACAAACCCGAGTTATTAAAGTGGATACCACCAGCCTTACTTGTTCTTGGTTTACTTTCAGTGATTTTTTTTTATTTTTTTATCTTCAATCTCTGGACCCACCGGAGGTACTTAGGGAACTTATTGTGGTGTTGACTAGGGGTTTCTTCTGAAGAGCTCCCTGAGAGGAAAATGGTAGTTATTATACAGAACGTAAAATTTTTGGTAATCAAAGTTTCTAGTCCATCTCTGGGGGAAATAAATAAATAACTATACAAACAGGAACTTATTGCCCTGTCACATGAGAGAAATGCTTTGTTGGCATTTTCATTTTTTTTTGCATCCACTTAAAAATAAACTCTCAACAATGGAACTGTCTGTGGAGAAATGTCATGCAGTGTGTGGAGGTGGGTTGTCATTCATAAAAAAGAACTTTTTTGTGTATGAATGTTTCCTTGGGGGGTTGTTACACAGAGTGGTACAAAGAGTACTGCTCTCTCTCTCTCTCTCTCTCTCTCTCTCTCTCTCTCTCTCCCTCTCTCCCTCTCTCCCTCTCTCCGTGTGTGTGAGCACTTTTAACGTATTACATAACAGGAGCAAGGGATTATTACCCTGTGTTCTTTTGTGCAATAATACCCCGCAAAAAACGACAAAAGCATGAACACAGATACACCAGTGAACCATCCACACGAGCTTACATACTCACACACATGCCCACAGGTGGATGAGCAGATTAAGGACGTGAATCCCCAGGTGAGGGGAATCCATTAAGTTTAATTACTCAAACAGGACGTCCCTTTATTAAAGCGCACATCCCAGCGAGAGTGAAGAGAATGAGGATGCCAATGATAAAGACAATGATAAATTTAATTAACTGTGAGATACAGCTGTAGGGAAATTCATACCACTCTGCGCGGTAATCCGCTTTTCCCTGAGAATATTTCTGAACAGGATTATCAATGGGAGAAGGAGCAAAAAAGCCGGCAGCCGGAAGAGGTCTGACTGGGCTCTGTGGAAGGGCAGCGTTCAGTGAATGCAGGGTTTCCAATTAGTGGGCAGTTTAGGTGAATCCTTTTAAAAACTGGTCTGGGGAACTGACCAGTCACAACACAGTCAGCAGCTCTCATTAATGCCACCTTTGAGGAAGACTGGAAGTCAAATGTTGATAGCAAAAAAATATAATATGATAACATATAACATGCTGACACTGTCTATAAACACTGTAGCGTTGTGCTGCTGTTTATGAAAAATGTTTCACTTCTGCCACAACAGCCTCACTATCACTTAATTATCAATTACTCTACACACTGATTCATATTCATGGTTGAACTGCGGAGGCGAGGTTTGCTGCATTTACACTGGATGTCCTCGGGAAAGAGTGTTTAACACTAGACTGCCTGTAAATGCTGCTTCATGCATTCACAATACTGTACCAATTGTGAAATGGTCATGGAGATTATACGGCACCACTGTAATAAGAGATAGCCGTCATCACAATTATGTCAGTCGCTACTGTGTTATTTCCATAGCTTTGCACCTCAGGGGTTGATGCTGGGTTACTGCTCTCAGTGTGACAAGTCTGTCAGGTGGCAGGCGTAAGGAATCTATTAGGGCCGATGGAGAGACATGCTTTTGCGGTGCAACCCCTAATTTTCAATTACAATAGTGGATTAATAGCAATCAGCACACCCAGGTGGTGCCTGTGATTAGCTAATCTACAGAGGCATGCATAATGACATCTGTTCCACTCCACACCTCGTGCATGCTTGCCCTGGTTAACATACTGTAGCCAGCAAAGGAGGAAGAGGAGGAGGAAGAGAGGGACATACTTCCATGAGAAAATGTTTATCATGAAAAATGTCCCAAATTGTAAGACACACAAGGTCACACTATGATATCTGTAACTTCACCATTCCCCTCATTTGAATCAGTATCAACAGTGAAGTGGGAAGAACAGAGAGAGGCAATTATAAACTAAATTTGCTCTGTTGAAATGGACTGACATCATAAAACATCTTGGCCTGCTCTGCCCCAGTAAAGCCCCTCTCGGGAAACGCCGGCACATGTGCAGAAATCAAACTTTGGCACTTCAAAGACATTCTGCCACTTAATCAAGTCGACACAAACCCATGGCAATGATGATGATTCTTTTTCAAAACCATTTCACTCCTAAGTGGACGGACAAAGTTAAACGCTCACAGCCAATCTTCTTAATAGGGAGGGAGGGAAAGCTGGGAGCAGGCGCTAATTCAGAGGAATAAATACATTTTCAATTAGCCAGCAGAGGCAGTGGAGGAAACGCCATTACACAACAGTCCAGTTCCCGTCACACAGCCTGGCTCGGATTGAGGCATCACTCATTGTTGAGTTAACGACTTTTAACTAATTGTCTCCACTCCTCAGGCCTGCTTTGACTTTGCTCACCATCTTTACATCAAATACACTCAGAAAACACAAAGATAATGAAACTGTACTGTATGTGGGCTGCAAGAGTGTAAACCAGTGTAATTATCTCAGCTTGAAATTTACTCAGCCTGCCAGGGACAACTGGAGCTCTGTGTAATGTATGGTTTATTGCCCTTTATCATTATTACTTCTAAGACAGCCTAATGAGGTTATTGACCCCTTGACCTTTTCTATTCTAGAGTATAGAGGCGTCACATGGGAAGGGGAAAAAGTGTAGAGTGTGACTGTTTCATTCATAAAGTGACAAAACTCAAGATTAAACCATATTTCTACCTCTTTCTATTCAAAGCCATTAATAAGTTGTTGACAGTGCACTCACGTGGTGGCAAAACACACATCAGTATTAAGTAAAAAGCCCCTAGAGTCAAAGCCTTTGGAATTACCTGCATTACTGCATTATTTGGTCTTAATTAGCCTGAATTAATTGGCCCCACTCAAAAAAACAGATGAACACAGAAAAATAACATGTGTAACACGGCTGCAATTGACAATAAAACGGTTCAAGCACAACTAGAAATCATAAAAAAGAATTTATATCAAGATGGGTGGAAAGAACTGACTTGAGAAATTATTCAGCAAACCCATGCCCAGAAACACATTTTAGGAAGGGTGAGGCAACATTGTTAAATAGGCTTGATGTTAGCTGAAACTTGCCCTGGACCTCAGAGAAAGACTTTGTGAAGCTTATAAAGCTGGTGAGGGTTGGAAAAGGAAAGCACATCTCAAGATTTGGGCCTCCGTCAGTCAACAGTCAAGATATGGAAGAAATGGAGGAAATTCAGCAATGCTGTTTATCTCACCAAGAGATCATAAGACAACACAGATTGTTCCTGGGGAAAATATGGCTGTTTCTTTCAAGTTTGCTTGAAGACTAACTGGATTTTTATATTGTTGCTACGATGGTTTTCTATTAAAAGCTGAGACAAAATGTTAACTTTTGGGGCAAATAAGGCACAAATATCGTGTTGAGGGAGAAAACTCTGCACGCTCTACCAACACCAAGCTTGCAAACACTGATGCAAGACAATCCCATAATATCAGTCATCTACAACCGTTCTGTTAAAGAGGGACAAGACTAAGAGTCTACAACTGGCTGTCTGAGGTTGTACTTATGGCATAGTGAGCTGAATGCTAACATCAGCATGCTCACAATGACAATGCTAACATGCTGATGTTTAGAAGGCAATGTTTACGAGGTAAAAGTGAGGGGATCACCAAAGAACATGAAGATCTATACTAATTTCCATTGTATATTTATCTAAAAGTTGTGGAGAGATTTTAATCTGAACCAAAAATATCAACCCCATGGTGGCGCTAGAGAAAAAGTCAGAGGATCACTGAAGTCGTTAGGATTCATCCTCTGAGCACCATGGATATCTGTACCAAATTTCATGGCAATCCATCCAATAGAAGAAGAGTTATTTCCTGGACTGACTGACTGACATTGCCATCCCCAGAGCCACATCACTAGCGGCTCATGGCTAATAAACTTCTGACTATCTCGTGACTATAGACTCTATACTCATGTCTTTGATGCAGTACATTTGCATACTAAGATACAAATATATAAATTTGTATACATTTTATAACATCCATTTACACACTCGAAAAAGGACAATCCTTATTGTAGTTATGTTTCTGTTATGACTTCTGCTAAAGACACATTTTGTGAGCTAGCACTACAGGAATTCAGGCAATTCCAAAGGGTTCAAACTGTTCTGTTATAATTAAAATAACATTTCCAGCTGCAGAATAAAGGAGTATGGTGACAACAAATAAAACTCAATTTTAAATTTAATGTCAGGACATGCCATCAAAACAAGGCCTTTTAAGTCATACACTGAAATGAAGCTGTCTTACTGTCAACTGGGAAGGCAGTTTTCTTTTATGACTCTTGGGTCAGATAAGAAGCCAGCCAAGAAAAGGGTCCCTCAAATTGATAAAGCACAAAGGAGATAAAAAGCCTGCTTTAAAAGAAAAGCAGACACGGGCTGTAAACACTAACAGCTGAGGTAGCAGCAGCATTGCTCTCCTGTCAACGCTGTTTTTTTCGAGGGCAAACCAAGTGATGAACCAGCCTGTGATTGATGTCACTTATATCTGTCCTCCCATCCTGCCCCTGGCACAATCATGCTGAGCATGGTGTGAAATGAACATAGGCTCAGATGTATGATATTGGGACATTGTTATGAAAAATGATAAAAGCGGTTTCAAGGTTTTGGATGAATGAGAGTGAGAAAGAAAGGCAAAAAAGGGAAAGCCGTAATTGAATTCTGCAAGGATAAATGTTGGAACGCCAGCCCATATTGGATGCAGCTTGCTGTAGGGTCCTTTTGAATGAGAATAATAATGAAGAAGAATAGAAAACAGACAGACGTAGGGAGGTGAGAGGCAGAGTATCAAAGATTTGCATCTTCTGTGCTATGATATCACTGTGTGTCAAATCCAGCTTGCCAACACTGCATATATTCAAACAAGACTCCACAGGCTCTTCACATGGCGTTTGGCTGCTTGGCATGCCATACGCCTTCATACTCCATATAAATATTAGATGCAGTGCACACAGTGCAAGAGGTTCGCTATGCTGCAAAGCTGTCTGATGGAACAAAGACAGACATAGACAGAGTCAGACAAAGGAAAAGGAAGAGGGTAAGTCAAAATACAGACGTCAAAGCTGACTGTCAACATAATTGAAAAAAGGTAGTCTTCAGTCATTTGCCGGAAACAGAGAAGCCTTCGAAGTAGCACAGAGTCGTGACGTCAGATTAGTGTCGGAATGGTTTCAACGGGTTGCCTTTTCATTACTTGGTTGCATTCAAGCAACAGAGTTGTTTGGGGGAGAACAAAAAAGAGTAAGGCAATCAGCAGAGAGAAGCATCAATCATCCTGATGCCTGCTGGGGATTTCAATCCCAGTGACTGTGCAGATACACGGCGCAGGTTGTTTTGCCAAGAAGTAAAAGCAGTGTCACACACAGTTCTCAACTCTGCTGGGAATATATAGTGCTGCTGCTGTGTGACTGAAAGTGCTTTACTCGAACAGGGTAACTATGTTAAAAAAAAAAAACAAGATTAACATCTGTTTTAACTTGGGTGAGTTTTGTGTTCCTGAAATCCCCAGTGCAAACACTTTTCTGGAATACAGCTCAATCCATGATGATGATGCAAAAGATTGGAAAGAGCTGCGAATATGATCACACTGGACAGTTTGTTCTTTGAAGGGATTTTATATTTTCTAACACACATGTACGACTGAACATCAACACTAAGAAATAAGAATTTACACACACCCATCTTTTGATTTTTACATACTTATATACAGAAAATAGAATAGAATTCATTTTCAGCTCTTACATGGATGGAACTGCACTCTTTCTATCAACAATAACAAGGTTCTTACTTGATTGTAACCAGTCACATTACTGTATCTGCAGAGAACCCGTCATCCACCATGTCAAAAACGATGTGCATACTTTTTTTAAGAGCATCTACCTTTCCCTGAAGTTAAAGCGAGAAGCTAACCGTCATAGTAAGGGGCAGGGATTATAAAGCAGAAGAAGTCGTTGGCACAAGAGCTTGAACGTAAAATATTGCATTTACAGGTAGGACGCCGGTAGCAACGTTTCCTAGTGTGTGTTGAACACTGATTCTAAAATCTAGAGTGGGACAGACTGTCTACAGGAGTGTATTTCTTGAGGCTGGTTCTCAGAGCTTAATCCCAATTTCTGTCCAACTTTCCACCCCTCACCTCTCCATCACTGCCAACACGGAGGCAAAAGGCCTTTTTCACAGCAGACATTTTGACCTGTCCGTTCTATTCAAGTGTCCCAGTAAGCCATGACAGTGTGACAGTGACTGAGCGTGCACAACACTGGGACCCTGAAAATCGAAGCAGCTGAATGGAATTCAGCCATTATTAATTTTATTATCTACACCTGTGCTTTTCCTACTGTGACATGTCAAAATGTCTTCTGTGGAAAAGGCCTATTGATGCAGCTCAGCAGTGAACACAGAGATGGAGGAACAAAAAACTTTTATAATGTGGGGGAAAGAATTTGCAGAGCACTCTGAGCTCCCACCTGGCCAACCACTGCAGAATGCAGGTGTGGCTGTCAGAATCTGAAAACTAAAAAGGAGCTTTTTGGCACTTTCACAATGTCAGAATAGTACTTCTTTGGAGTTTTATTTCTTTCTGGAGCATACAAAAGCCTTTAGAGGATTAGATTTACTCTTAATGCCGCTAAGACAACAGCTGACAAAGTGATGCTACAACCTGCTCATTTCAACGATCAGCAACCATTTCACTGTGACACAGAAACCGCAATAACAAGCCATTGTCATACAGCACATAGCGGATATAACTCCTGCCATTCATACATATGATTACCAAGGACTTAATATAATATACAACCATATGGCCTAATTTCCCTGGCTGTATATGGCAGGATGATTGATGCTGGAGTGGCTATACTTAATACACAGTGGAGAGGCTGTAGTTGGTGCACTTGAGGCCAATCAGACAGCCTGCCTGCATGCAGAGAGGCCAAGTTAACTTCTGACTGTCCTTGAAAGCTGGCACCATGCTATTCCACAGTGCCGTAATAGCTGGCTGGATAAGAGCAGCTGCAAAAGACCTTAATTCCCAGGCTATGAGGTATCCTCAGGTGTCTGGGGTTTGCCGTCTATCGCACTCTGTATGTGATTGCTTGTGGACAGGTCATAAAGTAGACAGAGATCACAACCCTGTAGCAGTCTCCTGACCAATGAGCTGAGGTGGCCAAGAGAGTTTTGTTAAATTTCCCTCTCAGGGAAACAGCGGGGCTGTGTGACAGGTTGCCAATGTTCTGCTCTAGACAGTCGAATCACTACAGGGCCTAACAGGACATTACTAGATGGAAATAACCATTTCCAGCACGACATTGCGGCTAAAAGAGGTGGGCATGCTGAGTTAACCTACTTAGAAAAAGCATCTACAAGCTTTTAAGGGGCAAAGAGACAGTCTGTGAAGTGAAGAAAATAAACAAAACCATGCTACAATTGAGCCAAAGAAGGTTCAGTCTGCGCTGTAAAAAGCATGAAAACACTCTATTATTGTTGAGATTCACTTCATTTTTTGGGTCAAGGCTTTGGTCAAGGAGGTAACATGAATGCAAGAAATGACCATGTCTGAGGTAAGAAGAGTACAGACAGATCTGTTAAGAGGAGAAAAATAGCTTGCAGACTGACAGACACTGGATTCAGACGTTGCCGCGGCCTTGTTTGCACTGTTAACTTGCACAGTGAGAACGAAGTAGACACACAGTTAACACCTGACATATTTTCAACAGCTGAAAAAGAGTGAACTGTTCTTACCTGATGTGGTCACAAGCGATTTTGAATTGATAGAAGAGGATCCACATGGAAAAAAAGAGAAAAAAAAGTAAAGTCAATCATCAAATAAAGTTTAACATTTGCAACCTATTACAGGCATCCAAATCACCTATTATATTCAATGACATTGGAATTTAGAAAATCATTAATAGGTCATCGGTCACAAAAACAACTTTAAGAATAACTTTAAGCCATCTCAAGGTGATCTTTAAAATAGCTGCCCTGACACAGAAACAGAAGTGGGACAGGTGAAACTGTACTGATAACTGACTTGAATTCTGAGCTAATATTATTCCATTTGCCAAAAGAGAAGCAGTGCACAATGCCTTCTGAAACGATGACGGAGAATATAATACCTTCTGTACTGGCAGGAATCGATTTGATGTGAGATTTGCCATGTGTGCACAAACCATGAAGAGGACTCTCAACAGGTGATATAAATCAAATTACCACAGAAAAAGAGCACTATTCATATTCATGACGCTAAACTGGCAGGCTGCCTTCAACTGGACATGTATTGGAATGTACAGGTACAGCAATAAGGTGCCTTGTATAATCCTCCGCATCAAAATCAATGCAGGCTACGTGTGAGTAAATAAAACATCTTTATGGCATCAAACTGAATTCAAACAGTCAGCTTGAGAACCTTAAGTTGAGTCTGTAAAAACCGAAACTTCTACCCACTGTTTTGAAAAACTTAGTGGAGTAGAGCCACAATACATATTTGGCCTATTTTCTATTTTTGTATTTCATTTGATGCACCATCAAAATAACAACACATTGTTGCAGAGCTGCTGCACAACAACCGTCTACAGTGACACTCCTGCTGTAACTGTCCCACACTTTTAAAAATACAAAGTCTAAGAACCGTCTGTGTGCACGAAGGAAGGTCAGACAGCTCGACTTCCATTTGTTGATGACAAGTTTCAAAAACTCATTACAAGAATTCACCACAATGAAATGATATGAGTGCAGCTGGGTTGGGATAGTGGGGTAGAGAGGAGAGGATCTGGTGTCTGTCATCTACAGTGTTTAAATTATTCTCAGCCCCATGCTCTGTAACAGTAACATGGGATCAGGGATCTCGGTGTTTTACTAGAGAGTTTATCCATACAAAATCAAGCACAACACACATAAGTTACCATTTCTGACTTGTTCAGCCCTTGGGTGGTGACCCCTGTCTGTATCAGATAGGTCTAAATTCTAATATCCATCATGTTTCATTATGCTGTGTGGTTTTTCTTAGGTCCCACTAGTGAGATAGATATTAGATGCCAGCTCAGAAACCCTAAGGGTTTTTGTAGACTTTCTCGGAGGTGTGGACAGCTCGGAACAATCACTCAGCCTGCAGACAGCCTCTCCCTGTCATTACTCTCAGTGCGACTGAGTCGGGAGGGAGAGAATTTTTTTTCTAACCAGCAGGCGTTCTCTGCACACTCCTAGCGGGGCTCTTGGTCCCCCATCCATCTGCTGGCCGTCCCTCACAGTCATTAATTCTGCCCGTCCCCAGGTGGCTGCTAGTTGGTGCGATGTGATTAAGCTCAAATGAACCAGCAGGAATAAATAGAAGCTTGAGCCCCTCAGAGGAGACTGGGGAGAGAGAGTTAAGAGAAAATGCTGACAGATCTTTCTGATCACAAGGTGTGAGGGACTGTTTGTCTCTGTGGGCTCCAAACCAATGATTAACTGTTTTGACTGTGAAGAAAGATGAGGTACAGCAACAGAAATGGCTGATGGCAACTGTTTAAAATCTGATTAAAGTCAACAACCTGGATGAAGGTGTTTATATGAATACACGTGTTCCCTGTTCAAACTCAAAGCCCAGTTTTAGATGCATCAGTCACAGCCTGTTTAGATTCCACGAGCATGCCATACCAATTGAAGGCTAAAGTAAGCCTTAAGAGAAGCAGGTTCCCTTGGGTGCCAACTGAGTTAAGTGTATGATTAAGCCTCCAATCTCTTTCAAAGAAGACTCGTCTGTCTTAAATTCTGATATCTAATCTCTTCAGTCTGGGCTCTTGATCCTACTGTATGTAGTAGGGGTGTGGGGGATAGGGCTTTTACATGTCTGTGCCCAGGGGCCCGTTGTCTCATCTCTCATGGGGACGGAGGGTCGCTGGTTCAAGTCCAGCTCGGACCGGTCAATACAGAGTGTGGACTAGTAGCTGTAGGGGTGCCAGTTCACCTCCTGTGCACTACCGAGGTGCCCGTTAACTGCTCGGGACGCCATCCTAAAAGGCAGTCCCCTCGCTCTGACATCTCTCCATACATCATGCATGTGTGTAGGTCCTGTTTGTGCGTGTGCGTATTTCGGACCCGTGTGTATAATCATGACAACAGGGTGAAAAATTTTAATTTCCTCTAGTGGGATTAATGAAGTATGTCTTCTTCTATAATCCGTCTATGAATACAGATGGTATATTTTCATGACCAACGCCAAACAAGACTGAGTGTTAAAATGTTCCCCAAGTACACAGTTGTCACATGCAGTCCACAGCAGAAAGCTAACAGTACCTTCTGTTGACGTGTGTCATGTTATCAAAATGTCATTTCTTAAATGGAATTTGGTACTGGCTCCATTGCTATCGGCCCCACTTGTTTGATCTGTCATTATGAACTGTTTTGCAGCTACTGATATTTGGACAAACATGCACTGATAGGCCAGCTGTTGATGCTCACCACCTGTCATACCTTTCCATTCTGCTGGCCACCCTGAGCTATCCCTGCACTTCTCTATGAGAACTATTATTGAGTGGCTCTCCAACCTTTGTCCTCCTCTCTCTTGGGGCTGCTCTGCTTGGGGCTCTCTCAAAAGCCTGTCAACCCTGCTCTTTCCAGTGACTCAGCATATTGACAAGCTGTCTGCAGAGTGGCTGGGCCATACGAGCCAGGCGTCTCAGCCCAACAGGATCTGAGTGTGCAGATACTGCACCGGCCTTTTGAAGTGGATGTGAAGGAAACACTATCAAGACTGGTCCATCTGTCCTGTTGGCTATTGTGTGCATGGGTTTACAAAGCTGAACAAAAAGGATGACGTTCAGAGTGATGTTTAATAGCTCTGCTCATGGTTGTCATTACTGAGTTTAGTCGGAGGGTGGAGAGAAGAGATGCCAAGGCCATGCAGGGGCTTAATGAAATGAAGACATGAAAGTTGGTGTGCACCAAGCATTTCTGCATCCTCCATTGATGTGATGAAACAAAATCAGGGTTAAAAGGATGAAAGATGCCCATCACAAACCCATGAGGCATCTCCTCCCAAGGTCTTTAGTTAATTACATTTCGTTTCTGTGGCTCGTTTCAACGCTATCTCCTCACAGAAGAGGGAGTGCACCACAGCGCTATCACAGCTATGGAAGCATCATTAAAACACAGATGGACCCGTGATCAGAACATCTGCTAGGAAAGATAATGAGCGGTATGAATATCTACGACTTTTACAACCTGTCCCTGAACCCAGTGTGACACAATACCACATGCCCATCCCACCTCTTTTTCATCTTTGCTCTCCAAAGCAGTATTCAGGATTCACAATATTAGTAGAGGCTGACCTCCTCCTCCTCCTCTTCCTCGCTACTCCTCCAGGAGTTTTGATCATCCTCTCAGCCTTCAATTTACAGGTCCAGTCCTCCTAATCACAGCCAGCTGGGCCTGTTTTGCCTCTGGTCTATGTTGTTGCATTTATGCAGACGTTTGATCCCAGATCTGGGCACAAAATCCCCATAGAGGCTTGGCAGGTACTAGTTAGTCTGGAGCTAGCAGTCTGTACCAGCCTGAGTGTAAAATCGAATGAGGGAGGCAGGTTACCGTGCACATTAGTATGTTTAAATGTATGCACAAGGTGACACCCTAATCCCTTAATCCATTTGATTAAGATTAACATTGTTAATTTCAAACTACTGCATTGCAAAATGACAATACAGTTCTAAAGTATAATTATATACCGTATATACTGCATATGTTGCATGGGAGAAAATCAGACAGAATCTTACTTGTAAAGCTAATAAAATGTAAGCACTTATAATATAATTCACATCAGCATAAGGGTTAGCTAAACTATTTGGTAACTAATGTTCCTAGTGCTTCCACTTTAGCAGTGCAAAATGAGGTGCGACTGTGCAACATTACGAGCAGTCATCACTGCAAAGTACTGTGAAGTCATACTACTGAAAGCTCAGGAGATCAACAAGACATCCACCTGTCTATTCTGAGTTTAGGATCTGTTGTGGTTGTGAGAGCTGAAGAGATCCATTTCGAATTCTACGGCAGCTCTTGTGGGGATTCGAAAAAGATTTGCAGAGTTAAAGTGAAACTCAAAAACTCTTTGCAGTATCAAATACCCACCCCCAGTAGGGTTGCATATTTCGTAGCTTGTGTTACCTGTGGTTATCGCTTTGGGTTTGTCACTTGAGAATGTATTTGCTAAGCAAGTGCGAGTGGCAAAAAAAATCAGGGCATTTAGCCGTATTTTTGACTTCTTCGAACATACTAAGCAAGGGTATGGACACCAGAGGAAGTGGATGGCTGCAGTTTTGGTTTGAGTGCTGCAGGATTGGTTTGAGAAGTATTTTGATATCTTTTCCTGCACCATGTAAACATGTCTCTTTTGGAACCCACTGTGATTGACAAGAAGTCACGCTGCCACTGTTCTCTATGAAGTTTAGAGAGCTGACCCTTGTTTCACTGAGGGAAAGATCCATCTATGACAGTAACTCTACAGCAGGGGGCAGGCAGGCAGTGACTGTACAGCTAAGATGTTTGTACTTCTTAGCTGCAATTATCCTTAATGATGTAAAAACAAAAACTATTAGTAATATTGCCTTTCAGTTACTGTACTATTAACTTGCACTGCATTGGCAGAGACAGCAGGAAGAGCATTAGGGTCTGTGATGAATGAAATGAAATTGTGTCCTAACCTTGGTTTTTCAACCTTTTCCAAATTTTATGATTCAATGGTAGGCTCAATTTTATTTTATGCTGCAGGATTGTGGGGTTTTCAGGATGCCCCTGACAGTAATTTTATCCATAGTCGAACCTTGAGATGCTTTCTTGGGGTGCATAAATACACTGCAAAGTGGGCTACTGAAGAGGGCATGGGAGTCATGTCTTGTAAAGCAGAGATGTGAAATAGTTGTCCAGTTGCCAGAGGAACTGGGATGGAGCACACAGTTATCATTGGTCAAGAGAGGTTGCTGCATTCTTTTCTCTTTCTTTCTGATTTACATTTTATTTTCAGGAGTAACTTGCAGTGTAATATAAATGTAGTCAAACAAAAACTACTATAGATCCATAAGGAACAATGGAAGGAGGACATTTGAAATAAGCCAAAGCTCAGAAACAATGTTCAAATCAAAGATTACTACATAGAACCATATATTAAATTTAATTTACAGAGAGGGCAGAGGTCCCTATGTGCTCAGTTAAGAACTGGTACCGTATCGCTGGCAATTGAGGTAGGCAGCTAAAGGTATTCCTGAAGAGCTGTGTTTGAGTTTTTTTTGATTTTGGTGTTCTTGAGGATGAATTTCATTTTGTTTCACTGTCACATGTACAGTGACTTGAGGAATAATCTGTTTGGGAAAAACTCAGTAGAAGAACTCTGATTTGTTTTGGTTGTCCGAGGGTATTATGTTGAGTTGGCTCTTTGATGAGGAGATTTTTGTCTTGGTAGGATTTATAGAAAATGCGGCAACTATGACACTGTATCCACCATATGAGGATGTTTCTGTCATGGAAATTGAATGTTTTGAAATGTCATTGCTGTCTAGTGTGTTGTAAGCCAATATGGGCTGGGCACCATGTGGTTCAGGACACTTAAAATAAACAACTCAATCAATAAAAAAATAAATGCACTCGGGAGGCGGCACACCTGACATATGGGGACACATATGTAGAGCTGCAATGGATTGAGGAATTCTTCTGATGGAGTGTATCATAGTCCTGTCATGCCTTGTTGCTGTGTGGAATGCCTTCATTGACAGCACTGGCCGTCACCATGCTAAATTTCCCAGCTGCAATCTGAGCTGGCCGCATTTCATTTTGACACCGTTGCAACAATCCTCGACCTCTCTCACAAGGCTGTCCTCGTCAAAAAGGACCTGAAGGATGTGAAGTATGTGCTTCTGTGCCTGCCCGGTCTAACATGAAACCTAAACTGGTCTGAACAAGAGCAAGGCATGCAAGTCGCTGCAGTAGGAAGGGCCAGCTCCTCCACATTCTGAAATTCTCCACACATTCCAAATATTTAAGCGGGAAATGAATATCAGCCCCCACACAACAAAAAAAAGGGAAAAGAATCAGATTGCTCCCAGCCAGGCAGAGTGCTCATTTTTCAGGACTGCACACACAGCTGCATTAGCAATATTTTGTATGTGTCATTAGGTTCAATGATGAGTGGAAGCGTGGTTTGATGGCCTGTTTGCATAACAAAAGGGAAGGACGACTTCTGAAAACAGCTCCTGCAAAGATTTATTCTCATTCAAGAAACATTAACTTTGTGAATTAGAGAGCACATACCTGCGCCTGTCTGAGGTAATACAAGACACATCCTGCTATAAATCACACAGCGTGTTGTAAGAGCTCATGTCCATACATGTTTTACACCCCTTATACATGCTTGCATACATGTTTTAAGGGGTTCACATGAGCTTACAGGAAGGGTGTGTAGTGTATGATAAGCATGTATTCATGTGTGTTTGTGTGTGTGTTCTGCATGTGTGAAGTAATGACAGTACTTAAGAAGATAACTTAATCACCTTTGTGCTGGGTTATCGCTGCCCTCATCTCACGTCTTTACATAACTACAGTATGCTAACTAGATGCTGATGAATACCAGTCATTACCACACATCATTAATTGCACCTCGTTTTCTGGGCTGATGGGACAAAATTGCCAGATTCGGACTTCAGTCAATAGCCACCGAAGTGAGGGGCTACCCGAGAATAGCTTATGAAGCACTGCATAAGAAGGACTGCGTTTAGTCATAGATTTTTGCCTTTAAGATACAATAATATCTCAGTTGCTAAGCTTCTTGTGACAAGCTCAAGAGAGAGTCTGCAGTACTTTTGTAGCGCTGAACAAAAGGCACTGTCTTTACAACACATCCTCCACAAACAGCTCACAACACTCGTCATGTGGGTGAGACATTTGGTCCGACATTCCCGAGCACTTCCAACACCTGTCTAAGACCATCCGTCACAGAGGAGGAGTGTATGCTACCGCCTCTGCCGCAAGGCACTGTGGCGGGGTTTTAAATTATTGTATGTGTACTGCCTGTTGTTGTTGCAAATCAGTTATCTTCTGAAGCTGACAGCCTGCAAAAGGCAGAGTGCAGATGAGAGACACTGAGGATTTTTCAGAGAGAAGGGCTGTGGGTGCTGCCTTAGTAATGCAGTCATATTTTACCCCCATACAGCAGGGTGTAGTAGTAGCCAGCAGCATCCTGGGGGACCCCTACTGCTTCGCCTGAGCTCCACAGAAAGAGTGGGCTGCATGGAGAGCTGCCTTGTCTAATTATACTATGGGAAAACAGCACAAATGACTTTGTTTTAATGCAACAGGGACTGGTGGGAAATTTACTCTGGTTTATTAACTGAGAGTAGGGAGGAATCATTCATCCCCACACACAGAGGAGGCTTTTCAATCCAAACCAGCCGACTGCGTCAGCCAGGTGCAGTGTTGCAATGTGAATGCTCAAGTGAAAACAGAAACAGCAGCACTGTTTTCGGGTTGACGTGTAAGTGGAGAGGGCTTGGAGATGGAGCGTCTCCAGAGACAAATGGTTTAAAGGTCATATACTGTATGTCAAGAGCCAAGCGTACCTCAGAGGTGGCCATGAGCTGAATCTCTAAGAGGAGAGGTAAACGGTAGGAAGGAAACGAGGGGAGAGGAGTAAAGAGAGAGAGGAACAGAGAAAGGCAAGGGAAGACTGAGAGATGTGGACAGAGAGCCAATGAGCACATAAGAAACAGAATAAGAGAGCAGACATATAATGAGAAAGATTCTTTGGGATTGTGAGGTGGAGGCAGAGATCAATGCCTGGCTCCCTCTATTAAAGTCAAAATCTAACTAATTATCAAAAATGAAGGTTTTAGCAATTCTATGATGAAGCTATTTACAGCAGTATCCTCAATGGGCCCAGTGCCCTGTTTAGCCAGCCATTAGCCAACAACAGGGAGAGTCAGGAGGAGCCGGTTTGAGGAAAGTGCTTTAGTTAACGAATGCACGGCAAGACTGACAGAAACCGGCTCCTTATTTATCAGTCCATTTGGTTAATTAAATAGGAGGCATTGCGAAAGAATTTGGGCTGGCTGTATTATCAACAGCTAGAACTAATTAGTGTCAAGACGCTATTTAATTACGGAAACCATTTTGGAATTATACACACCATTAGACTGTTTTCTCGGCCTTGACAATAGTGCATCAGGCAGTTGTGGTAGAGAAAGAAGGGGTGAGCAGGTCATGAGAGAAAGTGAGCAAAATTGTAGGAAAAGGGAAAGAGCTAGACAAAACGACCCAGGATGACGGCCAAACAGGAAAGGGAAAACATTTATCCACTGCAGTGTTGATATGTACTCACGCTTTGGAATTCACCCTTAGCATCACAAGGTAAGAGGGCCGCACAGCAGGCCAATGACTGATAGATGTGCAGAGAGAAAAGAGACTACATAAAGCTCCACAACAGTATCTTAACCAAAATGATGACATTATTCAGTGTTATCTTAAAAGTTCTCCAATCCTAAAATGGAATTAAAACACACAGTCAAATGAAAGTAGAACGTTTCCACGCACAATCTCTGCTTTTGATATGGTGCTGTATGTGAGTGGCAGAGAATAAAAAGTGCTCCCCTTGATGGCAAAAGCCAGTTATTGCAATAAAGATGGGAAATGCGATAATATAAGCTTGTCACCGTGTGAAAACTGTGTTCATATTTTTATTTGGCTGTATGATTATATCAATTATCTTCTCACCCCTGTTGCTACCATGGAGGCTACAGAGTGCATAGTGTATTTACAGAAGCGTGGGCCTTGCATTCATGTGCACATGCAATAGTGTCTTTTACTCTCCAGTCATGGCTGTGACAGCCCTGGCAGAGGAGTTCAGCAAGGGCGCCACGATTCGGCTGCTATCTGATATGCTGTCATTCAGCTCGCACCGTGCCAGCACTGAAAGCTCTCGCCACCTCTATGATGTGCCTTTCTTCCTTTTACCCTTCTCTGTGTCCCCGGCTTTTCCATTCCCCAGTTATCTTGTTCCTGTCCACTGCATTGAAAGAGGTTTTTTTTTCTTTTTTTCTTTTTTTTGCCCTTTTCGCTCGCCTACTTCTCTTCCAAACATCAATCAAAAGTCTTTATCTGCAATGCAAAAATTTTCATTACTGGTATCTTAAGAAGTCATAACACTGCAGCATCACAACTCTAGTCAAGTCAAGTCAATTTTTATTTATATAGCCCAGTATCACAAATCACAATTTGCCTCAAGGGGCTTTATAATCTGCACAGCATATGACACCCTCTGTCCTTAGACCCTCGACTCAGATGAGGAAAAACTCCCCAAAAAAACCCTTTAACAGGGAAAAAAAATGGAAGAAACCATCAGGAAAATAATTATCTACAGTATATTTGAATATTTATCAGTGCTCTGTTCAAAACACCGCACAGGATTGGTAGGTATTCATTTTTAGAAACCATTGGACTGGCACTGTTGTGGTGACTTGGTATCATTGTGAAGCTATCAATACCTTGAATGTACTCAGTACTGATATTCAGCCCTAGCAACTGAAAGGGAGACAGATGTCTTGCTGGTGGGAGCTTGAAACATATTAGAAGTGCGAGTTAGTTGCTCTACATTAGCCTCTTTAATGCAAGAAGGTACCAAATTCCATTATTCCCTTTCAAGAAATTCATAGTATGGGGAGATAACATTTGCAGAATATATAACTGAAAGGTTAAATGAATTAATAATGTGTAGAATTTTCTGATTTTTTAGAAAATCTGAAAATTTGGGCGATTTTCTGGTGGCGAGTCAAACATTTCTGAGGTTGTGCTGGGACAACCTGGACTCAAGAACTCAGCATTTTTTAAATCCTGACTGTTGCCCAGGAAGGCAGTAAAAGTTAATTCAAACAGCTTAAAAATATACGGTACAATTTGACAGATGGTTGGCAGTAATATGAAGTATGTGATATATAGTAAACGGGAAGTTCCCTAAACATACAATATGTCTTCACTGACACGAACAGATGTCACAGAGGACGAGAGTCACAACATCAAAGCCTGATAGAGAGCGACAGAGTCTATGCTTAGACTGTATGCTTGCGTATCACTGCATTCAGTTATATTAATCTATGAAAATTAATACAGAGACACTTTCACAGTCAGTGCCAAACGTCCCTAACATTTATCTACATCTACAGAAGAGCTGCCAGAAGAAAAAAGATGGAAAGTCTGTGATATACTGACTGTCACACCCTTGGCAGCGCTGCCTGACATAAATTTCAAAGTCTTGAGTTGCAAATTGAAGACACTGAAATGATTTATCTTGCACCGTTGGTATTAAATTAGTCACTCAAAAAAACCCCACCCATATATTTGACAAACCTGGTAGGCACACAGTGAGAATCTGTGTGAAATATGGTTGTAATACCAAGACATAAGTCACCAAAACACAGGCTTGATCTTACACTGAAATAAGTGGCATTAAGAATTTTGTGTTGTTCACTTTGACAGTGTGTGTAAAGGAAAAGGGGGATAATGAAAGGGCAACAATTCACACTATATCATCAGATCACATCAGCAGACAGGTGACTCATCAGTACAGTTTGTCATCAATTCAGCTTCTCATTTTTTTCAAGTCAGCCTCCAACGAATGCTTTTAGGCTACAACCTTTAATTAAAAAGACAACGAAAAACAGACAACTCGTTCACAAACTTTCACTTCACATTTTAAATGTAAATTATAACTGAACTGTCAGCTCCTTGGGAAGGATTTCCTCGCCCCCTCTCAGTGCGACCTTGTTAAGGGTTTGGCGGTGAATTATGGGATGCACGGTTCATCTTTGGTAGGTTCACCAAATTTCTCACAGCACCTCCCCTCGACTGTTTGACCCAACGCTCCCGCGCACGTACGCGCACCTGTGAAGTGCGTCTCATTCGGGCTGAAACTGAAACAGCGAACGGGTCTCGACCCCAACACGTGAACTGTAGTTTAATATTTGTGTCGACAACGGTAATTTGAAAATAACCTCACATGTCGTTTGTTCCTTAAATAATGTTTTCAATTACTTTTATCTACACGCCGCACCTTGCGCTATAAGTTAACTCAGGTAACCTTTAGCAACCATTAGCTTTGAATAGATAAAATAGCATTTTTGTTCGAGCTAACGTTAATTAGCGTTAGGCTAGTTGGCGAACCTAGTTATTTGGATTACTTTCCTTTTTTTTATTTGCTATTTTCGGTTCCTGGGCGTGTTAGACAGCTGAGTATAACCACAAACCAATACACAAACAATTACCGCACCTAAATAACGTTAAGTGTTAAAAACCCTGTTCTATTCTGTTTTCTTAGTGTGGATAGCTAGCTACTTCAGCTATCTTTTTGCAGATATGCTTACTGCTGTGCGGTGTATGCTGTCCAAGCTGGTTTCTCCATTGTGGAGGGCAGTAGACGTGGATGGAGAAGACATTTTGTCCGGTACATCAGGTAAATGCAATATTCCCCACAAAGTATAGCAAGATAAAGTTCACTTGGCTAGGTTAATTGTTCTGTATTGCAAGGTGTGCAAAACACTGCACAATAGCAACACACCAACAGATTTGATCGCATGTTGTTTTTGGTCCATATTTTTCTTTTGCTGGTCAGGCATGGAGAACATTCGCCACCTGCGGGGCAGTGTGGTAACCCAGCTGTGCCTTGACTATGGCATGATAGACGATGCAATCTACTTCACAAGTGGAGAGGTGTTGGGCGGGATGCCACTGAAAGAAGGAGACCTGGTGAACTGCATAGCAGTCCGAGATGGTGCCCAAGGGGGATGGAAAGCTGTGAGGGTGAGAATCCTGTCCTTCACTTCAGCGTGATTTGCAGAAAACATACATTTCATATAAATTTACCTTGTGTCAGTTAAGTTGTGTTTTTTTGTGGTATACAATATTTCATACATACTCTTTTGCAGTCTAGTTACCCCACTAAGAGTTGGTGTAAACTGAGGCCTATGTGTGAATTTAACCTATACTTGTTTATTGCTCCCTCTACTTACAGTGGTTCAGTCGGAAAAATAGGGCCATCATGTTTAGTATTTTCAGACATGCACCATTTACTCCTGTCATTTAGGTGGAGAAGAGTGCAGATGCTTGGGAGGATGGAGGAAGAACCTCCCTAGAAGCTGACAGCATGCAGCTGCGGCCTCTCATTGGCACAGTCACATCATTTGATGGAGATGGCGGCTACATAAACCAGACCACATACTTCCCACACTACAGTCTTTGGGAAGGTACTGGTTCTCACTGTACTTTACACGTTAAAATTGTGAGCCTCTTGACCCCATAATTGCTTTGCATAGACTTACTCTGTTGTCTACACCCGCAGTGGTCTTTCAGTCCCAGAACTGTCCAGCATTTTTGACTGATTTAACAGCCACCTATATTTTTACAGGTGATGTTTTGTTAGCTCTCAGACTGAGAGTAGATTAGACAAACTCAAAGCCACATCAAAATTTACTAGCACTTGGCTGAAAGCTGATGTTAACTTTCTTGCCTGTTAGCACATGTTGTGTATTTTCTCTCCTTTTTGTTAGGTTATGAGCCAATGAAAGGAGACTGGGTCCAAGCAAAATATTTTATCAATCCTACCCAGTGGACCACCCAGGCTCATTCTGTGGCCCCTTTACGCTATTGCCGCCTAGACCAGGTAATTGCATCAGTGAAAGTCTTTAGCTGTGTAGGGTTTTCTTCAATTGTGATGATTATAACACAAAGTATATCCATCAATTATACCCTCTCATTATAATTTAGTCCTTTTTTTTGTACTTCCAGTTGTATTTGTAAAAGGCATCACACTTTATTCTGATTAAGTGTTAATGCTGAGACGCTAATTCATATCTGTCTAATCCAATTTAGTCATATTGAAACCTTGTTTGGTTATAAATCTAATGACTTCTTTCATTCCTCTCCCCCCCTCTGAATGATCTGATCTGCAATATCCAGGTGCATGTGACCAGCGTGCATGGTAACAATGGAGTGGTGGATGACAGTGTGTTCTTCAGCCTGGACTCTCTGCTGCTGCCTGCCCACTACCAGCCTTTGCTAGGGCACCTGGTCAACCTGGTAATGGTGGAGAGCAGTCAGTCCCTCTACTGTTGGAGGGCCCTGTGTATGGCGCCCTGCCATCCAAGGTATTACCTACAGTGTTGGGACTTTTTCATTTTGCGACTATTTTCATTATTGATCAATAGTTTGGCCTATGAAATGTCAAAAAACTTCCCGGGGCTCAAGGTGACATCTCCAGATGGCTTGTTTAGTCTCACCAAATGTCCAAATCCCAGAACTGCTGCAAATCCATCCATTTGCAACACTTTGAACCTGAGATTTTATAGTATTTTTTTTTTCTCACTATTTTTGTTAATAAATGACTGAATCATTTCAGCTCCATATCTTTATCATCAGAAGTGTAATAGCATTTTCCATATTTGTTCAAATTTTGATGTGGGTGATACAGACCAGTAATTTTCATGGCATTTTTTTTTGGTTACTGTTGCAGTGTGAATTTTTCTGCTTCAACTCTCCCAGAGGCTAAACTTCAGAACATTTTGGAAAACAAAGGGGGGCTGGATGTAACAGACTATGGCCAGTTTGGGGATCTGATGCTTGGGGAGAAACGAGAGCTGGTGCTCTGGATACAGTAAGTGACCAAAGAAGAAAGAAAATCTAATAGAAAGAAAAAGTCATTTTCCAATATCTTTTTTCTTTTTAATCTATCTTTGCAACCTTCTTTAAAAACATAGGTCTTTTGGTACAAATCTCTTGAATATGAGAGAAAATGAGGACTATGTAGTGCCTGTTACAGAGCAAATTACTATTTCCATCAGTAGCACAGCATGCTGTAATGTATAATCTTTATCTTTCTCTCATAACAGAAATAAAGGTTCAGAGACCCACAGGCTGAAGTGCTGCGACTTTGCTGGCTGGGACTCAAAAGAACAGTTCACCCTGGTTACTGTCAAAGGGTCAACACCACTGAGACAGAAACAACATCCTTTGCAAGAAAACTGCTCAGAGTCTGAAAACTGCTCTGACTCTTCAGAAAAACAAGTCAGTGACGCAAAAGAGGTAGACAAAGAAAATGCTGAGGTGCTGAAGGAGACTATCCATTCTCCTGGTGTAAATAGAGAGGAAAGAGGAGAGGCGGATATTCCACCAGGAGAGAGGCTGTCTGTTGCAGTAGCCTGCCAAGCAAAGTAAGTTATTTTTTAAAACGTGTGTAGTGGCACTGGTGTAAATAGCAGAAGCAGTTGGAGGAGTAATGGATCAAAAAGATGAATGTAGAAAGTTTTTGACTTCACCTATGTCTGGGCCTGCTGTTCTGCCCTTTAAAAAATAAGCTTTATTTATTGAAGTGTCAAGTGTCTCTGTGGAGCTCTTGTTAGTATGTTGTCTGTACAACTAAATTCAGTGTGGGAAATTGCTCAGGAGCCTGGGAAGCTGTGCTGAGCTGCTGTTGCTGCACTTCTCCTCTTTCACCATCGGGAGGCGCCTGGAGGTCACAGTGGGCAGTGAAGAGGAGAACCTGCTGCAGCCCTCTGTGCCCTACAGTCCCAGTGATGTGCGCCTGGTCTCAACAATGCCTACTCAAGTGATCACTGTCTCTGCTCCAAAAGACCCACCAAGGTATCAAAACATCTGATTCCATTGCTGCCTGAGGAAGAATGAATTGCCTACCTATCTTACAACTACTGTAATATTTTCCACTTACTCTATGCATGAATGAATATTTTTACTTTTTGCTTCCAATTGTCTTTTTGCAGCATGTCAGTATCCCCAAATATGAAATAATGAAGTCATGATCCATTTTTGTTTTACATGTTCTAAGTGGAGTAAAATAATTTGAGGAATGGATAATACACATATCTAAACCTAATATGAAATATCAGTGTAACTATTAGTTTCAATCCTGTTGCTGATATAAACAAAGCTTTTTAATGTCATAGTTTGATTGACTTCTGTGTGCAATGTTGTTTTGCTATCTCTAAAAACAAAGGCCAATATTTTATACAAAATGAATTATTTATGTCATCCCATGTTTGAGATTGACTTTCCCACCTGTAGGCTTACGAAGCGGCGGCTGCCACACTTTCTACCGAACTACCCAGTGCCCCAGGCTCTCAGAGACTGTGTAGAGGCACAGAGTGACGTGCTGGTAGTTCAGCCCTGCCTAGGAGAGGTGAGCATGCCCATGATTAAGCTGGTCATGTAGAATAACGTAAAAAGTCGCAGATTAAGAGTTGGATTAGGGCTACCTGCACAATAAATGTGTTGATTATTGGTGCGTTAAAGCACTTTGGTGTCTACAAATTTGATTTACTTTATGAATATATATTTTCTACAGACCCTCGGTCTCTAAATTTCACAAGCAAGGTGATGTATGATATTAAAAGACCATCCTTTATTTAGAGGACAGAGTGCCACAAAATTGGCTCCAGTGGCTGCTGATCTGTGTCTTACCTCATCCTTTATGTTCCCTGTTGTGAGGCAAAGAAATAAAGTACTATTTGCCGTCAGGGATCAACTGAAATATCACATTTTTCTTCTCCTGCTGTGTCTGTTTGTTCAGGTGCTGTCACAATCCAACATGCATTCACGTTTCTCAACCCTTATCTGGCTGGAAGAGCTCCATGCAGAGAGAGAACTGAGAGAATTCACAGTCAACGGGGCCCTTCTCAGGAAAGGAGCGGTCTACCTGCACCTAGAGGTCCTTGGGTTGGCCGAAGGCAGACCCAGTCTCAACATAGGTGCGGAGGCCTTGTCTTTCTTCATCATTGTTGAATTACTAAGGTTCATGTTCTGAGTGTTTTGCATGACACAAGAAGAGTTTTGACAAGTTTGCTCTGCACTGCAGGTGACAGAATAGTATTGAAGAAACCACGGAGTGATGGTGTGGTAATGGAGTATGTTAGTTATGTCACAGAGGTAAAAAGATATTTGATACTCTTTTATGTTCTGCATGATCAAACATAAATTCTCTTTACATTTAGATTTAATCTAAAGCTCTGCTTTGACTCACAGATCAATGATGAGGATGTGAGTTTGAGAGTGAACTCTGAGTTTCAGCGCAGCTACCTCGGAGAGCCACTTGATGTTGAGTTCTCGTACAATAGGTTAGAAAAGATGCATTCATGCATTTGTATTTCACCCAGAAATAATGCGTCATAGTTGTAATATGAGCATTTTGACTGCTTCCATTACCAGATTGACCATGAGGCGGTGTCACAACGCACTTGACCAGGCAAAACAGTTTGGGGAGAGTAAGTTAAGGTTTTATTTGAAAGTCTTTACAGCGTGTGCTTCTTGGTATTTTAGAAATAATAAAGAGGACAGATTCTCATTTTCATACAAGTCAACTGTACCTCACATGCAATATACAGTGTTCTATGAGAGGTATATTATAAGAAGTTTTTGGAAGCAAGTATTACATTCATGAGGATGAAAAATGTTCCACTGCAAACACAGACCTAATGAAAAGTGAAGTCCCAAACTACTGTCTCATCAAAAAAGCCTTTCTCACATAGTTTGCTGTATTACAAAAGGATGAACAAATGATTATAATTTCCTGACATGTTATTTTCTTCTTCACTAGACAAATTTGCAAATTCTATTATATTTGGAAATTATGCAAAATAAAATGAATGAAAAACAATGTGTTTAAAAGACCCCATTCCTTTTTAAATTCTAGTAGAGCTTAAATTGAATAGTGAAAGTGAACATCTGGTGGTCTTTATTTCCACAGCAAAGCGATGCACTATATTGAAAAACCATCCTTTAGTGAGAAGACACTCATTGACACTGCCACAAAATTGGCTCCAGAGGGTGCTGTTTGTACCTTACCTCATCAATCTGTTTGCCGTAGTGAGATAAAAAGAGAAAATAGAATTGCCTTCAGGAATGAGTTGTATATCACATTTTACTTCTCCAGCAGTGTTAGTTTGCTCAGGTGCTTAAAATCACATCACAACCAACAACATTATGCTTCTTGATAGCTACACACTTGTTTAATAGACAAAATCACAATTTGAATATTTACAAGTTTAGTCTTGGTTTACTTTTCATTAAGACAATGACACTTCTGGTTTTTATTTACACACAAGCTTTCATGATTGTTAATTCTAAAAGTAGTCCAGTGAGATTAAAATTTTTGTCATTTTCACATTGTTGTGCAGTTCTCTTCCCCTCTAGAGTGACTCATCAGACACCTCAGTGGACGGGAAAGTGGATGGAAGAGCCAGACCGAAACAAAACGACGGAGGACAGTGAGGTGAAAGGAAAAAAAGAAAGATAAAAGACATTAATGTCATGAAGTCTTGTTTTGATTAAGTGTAATTGTATCCGAACACCAGGCTCCAGCCATGGACAACGGAAATGTGTCGAGCATTTCCATCGACATGAAGTCAAAGGCCACACAGACTAAAGGTAGAGGTATGAGATTTTTGATTTGGTGCAGGCTCTGCCTGTAGTTATCAGATAACATTGAGAACATCAATGACAAATGTGTAATCGCTTCTAGATGGCAGACTGCCATCCAAACCCATCCCCAGCAAAGGGCACTTCTTTAACCCGGACCTGAACCCCCCTCAGAGAGAGGCAGTGAAGAGGATCCTGGCAGGAGAGTGTCGGCCCATTCCTTATGTTCTGTTTGGACCTCCGGGCACTGGAAAGACCATCACCCTCATCGAGGCCATACTACAGGTACATACATACCAGGGTTGGAAATTAACTTTTTAAAATGCGAACATCTACCAGCCATTGACAGATAAATGTTCAAATTCACCAGCCACTCAATAGTAAAGCCACTTTCATATTTTACCAGCATTTGGCTGGTGGCTGGTGCAAATGTCAACCCTGATACATACCCACAAACACTATAAGATATACTTCATAATCAGGGGCTGTATTCATTATAAGGCTCCTAACAAGCTGATTTTGAAGAAACCCTTTAAATTAACAACAATGTGTAGTGGTGTATCAGTCCCTAACTTTAAGACTCTTCTGTTTTTGGCCACAGTAATTAGACCAATAACACAATGTTTTCTTACACAAATGCATCCGACATGTTTTTCACAAATACTGTATTACAACTGCAATAGTGTGAATATGTCAGCATTAGGTCTTATGCCTGTCGAACTTGTGTGACTTCATAAAGTCTTTCCACCTCCAGGTTTACCACTTTCTGCCCAGTAGTCGGATACTCGTATGTACTCCTTCCAACAGTGCTGCTGACCTCATCTGCATCCGCCTACATCACAGTGGCTTTCTACATGCTGCAAGTTTGGCCCGTGTCAACGCATCCTGCAGGCAGGATGAGGTACTGAACAGCATCGGGGAAAATAAATTCAACGGGCAACAGACACCTATTTTACAGTGTGAATGATCAAAGGGAAAATATGCGTGCTCCTGCGTGCAGTAAGGTCTGTACAGATGCCATCGCCACCAGGTTGGGCGGTACGGTTGTCAGTAATCCTTTTAAATAATAGATGAGCTTGTGATAACATGCTCTGTCTGCATCTATCTTTAGTACATTGCTTTATCATCTAAAATGTACATGCCATGTTGATGCAACTGTTTCTTTTTCTTAGTCCATCCCAGAAGTGCTGAGACTGTACTCGAAGGCAGGAGAGGACATCCGTCATGCCTCTTTCCACAGGATTGTGGTCAGCACCTGCTCTAGTGCTGGCATGTTCCATAATATAGGACTACAGTAAGGCCTGGGCTGTAGTAGCGATAGTTGTCAACAGTTTAAATGGGCAGCTTTTGTTCTCACTTGGATCTTTTTCTTCTAGCTCAGATCACTAACTGTGGATTTGTTTTTCCTCAGAGTGGGACATTTTACCCACGTGTTTCTGGATGAAGCCGGCCAGGCCACAGAACCAGAGTCCCTGATCCCCATGAGTCTTGTATCAGAGACAGATGGACAGGTCAGCACAACCGCACACGCATTTACTACATTCAGACATTAAAGGCTCTGTCCAATGCCTCCGTCATGTGTGCAGGCATGTCACAATTGGGTATTGAATGTAATTTGCACCAGCCATGTTTCTAGTGTGGATGCAAAAGAACAACAGCTGGACTTTTTTTTTTATTTTTTATTTTTTTATTTACGTCAGCTATGAACAGTCAAATTGTATGTTTACGTTCTCACCCTTATTTCCAGCTTAACAGATCCCTCACTCATAATTTTGTATGTTTGGTTAATCAGTTAAACTGATTACTAAACAGTTCTTCTCAAAAAGGATATGTGGTATTTTCTTAGGAAAAACTGATTAAAACAAACTTACTGATTATTGGTAGCTTGCCTGAGCTTTGTGGATTAAAAATGACTTTTTTTCTCGCCTGCTTAGATAGTGCTGGCCGGAGACCCCTGTCAGTTGGGTCCAATAGTGAAGTCCAAGCTGGCCGCTGCCTTCGGCCTGGGGGTGTCTTTGTTGGAGAGGCTGATGGCCAACCCTCTGTACTCCAGACACGACTGGGGATACAACCCTAAGCTGGTTGGTGCTCTGCATACAAAATCTATTGTGTTTTTAGCACTTTTAATGTGTTCTTTGGAAACAAATATCACATTGACATTCATGAAGATAATCAAAATGTTTCAGATGCTCTGCTCCATGGCACCTCATTCTGTGTGTAGCATATTTGCATATCTTAATTTTGACATTTCTATTTTAGTGCTATTGTTGATACTAGTTAGTTGCCAATGTAAGAAGATTAGCACAAATACAGTTGTGGTCAAAAGTTTATGTATATCATGGCAGTCTCGAGTTCAAATGATTTCTACAACTCTTATTTTTCTGTGATGGAATGATTGGAACACATACGACTTATTTATTATGGGTCTTCTAGAAATGTGACCAAATCTGCTGGGTCAAAAATATACATACAGTAACTTGAATTATCAGTTTTGGTGATGCAGAAAGTTGTGTCAATTAAATTTGCTTTGTCGCATGGGCTCTGAACTTCTTGTGAGTGATTATGTTTGACTATAGCTGGTGGTCAAGAGTAAACCAAGAACCACCAAAAAGCAGGTCCGCGATGAATTACAAGCTGCTGGAACACAGGTGTCAGTGTCCACAGTTAAGCGTGTTTTATATCGTCATGGGC